>JAJOOE010005188.1:0-54932 GCA_036250405.1 Solanum raphanifolium
TTTGATCGAAAATGATCATTCAAGGTTCATAAGCTCCAAAACACAAAAACTCACACCAAGACCAAACGAACGACCAGGTGACCGAACTGTCAGTCCCAACAAGTCATAAATGACTTGGGGTCGCTACAGGAACGCTCTAAACGACACACAGAAGGCAAGACACAAAAATGACCAAGAGGGTCATTACATATTCATTTGGATACTAATCGTTTTGTAAAGGGTTGGTACATTAAAACCCTAATTTAAACATAGTAATGAATAAATGGTTGGATTGTATCATATAACGAAGTTCAATCTGAACTCTTGTATGTAATGTTCTCATTAATGTATCATGTAACTTCTATATATTTGCTTTTGAAATTGGAATGAGTATATGATACATTTATTTTTTGTGCATCAATAAAACAATGGGGATACATTGTTGTTTAAATTAGTTTTTTCACATATATGCTTTATGTTTGTTTTGTATTTTTACTAATGTTCGAATGTTGTATCAAATTTCAAATTTCATAGTTGGTCATTTGTTAGTTATATTCATAATATTGTATCATATACAATACACTATGTTCATAATATACAATAAAGCTTTTTTTGTGTTGATCTGATGTTTTTTATTCATGTATCATATACAATATAGAGTATTCATGTTTCAAACTTGTTCTATTATGTATCAGTGAATGTTAGTCGTATTCATCTGCTTTAATATCCTAGATCATCAAAGGATTTTCAATCCCTACAGGATTACTATGGTATCTTGTAGACAGTATTTACATTCCGGTTAACTGTGATGGGCAGTTTCATTGGGTGTTGGCTGTTGTTGAACTGAAATAGAGGTTAATATGCGTATATGACTCTGTATTAGGCTAAAGGGAAAAAGTACATGATGGCGAGATAAGAAAGTTGTCGAAAATGCTACCTTCTTACCTTCTCAACAGTGGATTCTTTGAAAAAACAAAGCGAACAAACTGGTCAGAACTTAATGCATATAAAGACAAAGATATTGGTACACTTTTGGAGCCACAACATCCATTCAATGTTTAATTTGCCGAAGATATTATGCAACAAAGAAGTGATAACTTGTAAGTATTGTATCTTCTTGTTTTGAATCGTCTGTATAATTTATTTTTATAATTTATATTATGCATTGTTTGTAGAGACGGTGGGTTATATGTAGCTACATTTGCGGAGTTCTTGAGCGACCAAATCGATATGCCCCAAGATGATTTCCTTCTAGAGTATCTATGCAATAGATATGCAACATTGTTATGAAGATATGGCATCGACAAGGTAAATGTTGGATACATCAACGAAAATGATGATCTACCAAAGCCTAAAGGGTCAATCCACACCACCATTCAAAGAAGATTTGGTTCACATAGAGTAGTGATTAAGTACATATGCATAGAAAATGTTTTTATATTTTCTGTTTTTTAGACAATCTCACTTAAGTTTTAGAGTGTTTCTCTATAAACGTATTCATATTACAGTATTTTGTAATTTCTTAAATTTCATGTTTTCAATATATTGCTATTGATACATTATGTACCACTTTATTCTTAGAGTAGTAGCCGTTGTTTTTCAAAAAAAAATCTTTTTCAAATCGCTGATAAATATGAAAGATGCACTATCTTTTAGTCTTGTTTTGGCACAATGTATTTTTTTGATTATGAAGATATTGATTGGGCTAAACATAGATCTAAAAAACTTCACGATCCTTTAGTAATGACGAAGGTAAATATTGAAAAGTTGAAGAATGATGCCCCTTCATCTTTGAAAGCAGAGGTTGTTAAAACCCCCCAAAAAGAGGGGTCGAAATTTTGCTCCCTCAATTTTTTGACCATCCTTACCTTAATATGTTTTATAGACACTATATCTAGTTTTAATAAGTATATGATACACACATTTTGTTGCATGTTCAATGAGTATCATGTTAAATGTTGTATCAGTAAAAAATTATCTTATTTAACTTGTTTTAGATACATTATATCTAGTTTTAATAAGTATCTAATACAAACATCGTGTGTCATATTCATTGAGCATCACGTTTAATTGTGTATCAGTCAAAATTTGTCTTCTGCAATATGTATCAGATACACTATATCCAGTTAAATAAGTATCTGATACAAACATCTTGTGTCATGTTTAATGAGTATTATGTTCAATTAGAAATGTATACAAGGTTGAAAATATTAACATGTCAATTTATTGTATCAGAAATTCATCATCTAATAGTAACTTGTAGTGTATATTAATATAACAGTAGAAAATCTAAAAATCGAATTGATCTTTAATCCTAACTTAATGTATATAAAACATAACAATAATTCAAAAAAGATTTTATCAATCATCTTTCGGAAAGAAAGTACAAGTTCTTCGATTGTGACCTTCTTGTCCATAACTTTCACAACAATTTGTGTTTGTGCTTAGCTTTTCATGTGAAATTTTTTCCTTCTTTTCCTTGGTTGTCCTAGCATCATTTTGTACTTATGTGGTAAGATAATTTCTTCCAAAACAAATTTTGGAACTGACCAATCGCCCTTATCCGACATTGAAACCATTGTAACTTCATAAGTGTTTGCTAATGCATCTGATTTGTAGTAATCAGAGCAGCAGGGATGTATATCTGTAACTTTTTTTTCCTGACAGAGGCCTTCAATTTCCACGAACAGTCATCTGATAAACACATTAATACATAGCTGGAATTTTAATAGATACATTATAAAGTTATTGTTTCATGTATCATTAAAAAAAATAGAGAAAAAAAATTAAATACACGTGCTAAATTGGATAATAAATAATTAAAAATGTATTCTCTTCATTGCTGATACATTAAAAAAAATAAAGAAATTCACATACTGATAATTTCAAAAAATATAAATTCACAACACACTCACTCTAATTGTATGGAGTTGTATCCAATAATTCACATGTATAAAACTCATTTTTGTTTTCATTAATGTATCATTTGCATATATATCCTTTTACAATTTTTTTTTTTTAAAAAAATCACATGTATCTGATACTTTATATAAACAACAAAATAGCTCACCAATCTGCAAACCTATTACATGCTAGTCTAATTAGTATTGTATCAAACTCTAACCATTAATGTATCATGTCTTATATATCAATATACAAATTTTAAAAAGCCAATAATTAAAATGGATAATGAATACATTAAAAATTAAAAGTAATTCAATTATTGATACATTTAAAATCCAGAATCACATGTACATGATACATGAAATTAAGTGCGCACTAGCTATAATTGTATCAAGTTCTATCCAATAATTCACATGTATCAAGATAAAATTGTATCCATTTTTTTAGTAAGTAATGTATAATGGCACAAGGTATTTCGTCTAGTTGAAATTTCACATGTATCAAAGAACAATTGTGTGTGCACAAGGTATTCGCCTAGTTGAAATCTCCCACAATTACATATATTTCGTTCAAGGCTAACAATGTATCTTCTTTCAAGAATAACATTGTATCACGACTTATGTATCAAAAATAAAAAATACTAATTCACAACTTAAGAACAAGACAGTATACTTACTTCAATACCTGAAGCATTGAATCATCACTGTTGCAAATTCATTTTTCCAGACAATACAAGGCAAACTCTACAGAATGATGAATAGCCGCCACAACTACAAGTTCAACTCGCTCAACTGTGACAATATCAAATAAGTTGCGCACATAAAACTTCTACTACTTATATTAAATTAATAAACCTGCAACTTATGGATAAAGACAATATCAATGGAAAAGAATAGATTTTTTATGTATCTATTATCCAATTTAGATATAAAAAAACCTTGGGTACCGTTTTCCCCATCTTGGACACAAACAATTTCACCGGATGTAGCATCAAAGCAATGCATCTCTCCAACCATCTTGTCTATTGTATCAATGTAGAATTTGAGATTTACAAAAGCAATCGTTTGTCCAACAACTATTCCATCACTATTGTATCGTTCATAACTCAGATCGCTCACCCAAATTTCTGAATATCTCAACAAAATTGATATATTCATCATGTATAAGCAACGGTGGTCGTCTATTTTGGATCTGTTATGATTTGGGATAGATGGAGGAGAAGAAAATTTGAATTTTGAATTCTCTGAATCTGTAACAGATTGGAATAGATTGATATCAATCTATTTTGCGTGATTCGTGGGACTGATAATTGATTTTACGTTTAGAATCCTTTTTAAGCGCAACAATCAAATTGTTTTAAGTAGCAGACGTTTTTTATCCGGTTGAATATAATGTATCCGGAGGCAACAATTTTTAAGGGATTTTTGTAAAATAGAAAATAATAGGAAAAAGATGTAATTTAACCTTTACACTATGGGATTTATATAAGTTATACTTGAAAAAATGTGAGTAATGCAACATTTTTATTATTAATGATGACGCTATCATTGGTAATTTGTTCAAGGTTTGCAATGGATCCTGAGCTAGTAGGATAGACCTTATCGTTTCATATGTTTCTTATTTGTCATCTACTCCTGTAAGAAAATGTGTATTTTTTCTTCTCCTCTCTTGATTTATAAAGACGCTTCTAGGTTGCATGTATAGTTTACACATGTGCTTCAGGTCTCTTCATAATTTATAAATTTTTCTCACAACTTTGTTAGTTTTCCTTTGTAAACAACTATATATGGTCATGCCCTTATGTCTACAATGCCTTTTTGGTATTGTTGTTCGATGTCAAAAATATTTATTTTGAGAAAAAAAATTAAGCATTTGACAAATTAGTAAAACTGATTTTAAATGAAAGTAGAAGCAGGTTTTTTGTTGTTGGAAGAACCTAAAAAAATTTGTTTCTTAAAAAATAACAGAAGTAGAAAGTTATTTTTTTTCAAGACTAAAATATCGCTTTTGTATATACATATCTACCAATATATTCCTTATTAATTAATTGACATATCTCATAAGTTTGGTTAAGTTTCATTTAAGAATTTTATTTTTTATTTATTTTACGTTTATAAGTTATTATTTTATATATTATATTACATATTATTTTGCAGAAACAAAAAAAGAAAGTGACAACAATATTTTTGCAAGATTAAAAAAAATAAAAGAAAATAACAATAAAGATTTCAGCCCTCTCAAAAAAGGTTTAATATTGATTGAAATTTTGATTATGTGCATTTTAATTTACTAGAAATAAAAATTTCAATTAAAATTTTATAATAGATAATTAAAATAGTTTATCTCTATAAAATAATTTTAATATTAAAAGCACAGTGATACTTGTCATTTTTTGTAATTTGACTCTCAAAAACACTTTTTTTTTAAAAATTAGTCAAACACAATTTACTTATCAAAAACACTTTTCAAATGAATTATCCAAACACAAATTGTTTTTTTAAAAGCTTTTTTTTTTTAGAAAATTTATTTTTGAAAACTATTTCTAAAATTAAGCAGTTTTGAGCAGTAATGTCACACAGACTCTAAGTATGTTTAACCTTGAGTTATAACAATCACATTTTCAGGTACCCTCCCACAATTCCTTGGCTTTTTTTCCATGAGATATAGTCGAGTGAAGTGTAGGTTCAATGATGTTTTAATTTACGAAACAAACAATAAATTAATTGTCCACCAAGCTTTACAATTCAGAGATCCTTTGTCTAATTTTTTTATTGTTCCATTCGAATTCTTTAATGCCTGTAGGGTCGTCCTCATGATCCTAATCCTTTCTTAAGTTTTCACCCTCCAGTTTTATAATTGTTTTGACAATTTTAGGATTTTATTCGACATGGTGTTATATGGAGAAATTGTCTGCTTTTGATTCATCTTGTTTAATTTTTCACACCAATCCCCTTATCTTTGTCTCTGGTAATGATTACGTTATTTAGGTTTTTCACTATCCTCATTAGTATAGCTCTGATACTATAATAAATGGATTTTAAGTACTCTAACTTAACCTCAAAAGTGGATTAAGAGGTATTAGAGTCCATCACCTATTTGAATTCAGCTGAGGGTCCTCCGGAAACAGCCTCTCTACCTCCACGAGGTAGTGGTAAGGTCTGCGTACACTCTACCCTCCCCAGACCCCACTTAGTGGGATTTCACTGGGTATGTTGTTGTTGTTGTTGTTGTTACCTATTTGAATTCAAATATTATAGTTAATTTTAAATTAAATTGTCATAGCTTATTCTTTGTAACAAAGGATTATTCTTCCTTTAGAATAAGTATTAGATTAGGACTCTTATACTTATTGTCATTATGTACAAAATTTATAAATACAAAACAAATACGGCAGAGCTATAATCTGCTCTTATTTTCTCAAAAGCTTCTCATACTTATTCTTCGTATGGTATCAGATTTGCCCTTCGATCCTATGGCCGATTCTCATAATTTCGGCAACCTGCTGTCCCTCGCAAAACAGTTCAGTTCTTCCACCACTATCCAACTACCAAACCTTTCCCTCAAACTCAATAGGAACAACTATTCCCTTTGGAAAGAAAATACCTCAGACATACTCAAAGCCTTTTCTCTTGACTTCTCTGTTCTTGGTTTTAATCCTCTTCCAAAAATCATTACTGTCACCCCGAATTCAATCGCTACCGCTACAAATTCCTCTACCACCCAATCACAATAAGAAATTACTTCTATGCCTATGAGGAATGGCGACACATTGATCTTCTTATTATAGTTTGGCTTCGTCAAATAAATTGTTATCCTCTTCTTGGTCACTTAACTCGAGCCACCTCCTCCAACGATGCTTGGACCAAAATTGAGTGTATGTTTCAGTCACAGACGCGTGCTCGAGTCATGCAATTAAAATCTCAACTTCAAAACCTTTCTAAGGGCAATGTATCCATCCTAGAGTATTTTGAGAAAGAAATGTGCAATTATTGATTCTTTAGCAGAAAGTTTGTACGTTGTACAAGATGACTTTATCTCTTTTGTTTTTAATGGCCTTGATTCTTCGTATGGAATTTTCAAGGATGCATTTAATATGTGTTCTGGACTCGTCACTCCTGAAGAACTATTTGGACTCCTTCTTCAAGAAAAAGAACGCTTAGCCGAAGAACTTCTCTCTACTACCATTAACACTCAATTTGGCTTCACTCCTTCTCATGCTATGTTAACACAAAGTTCAACCCTTCTTCAACCCACCTACCCCTCAACACAAACCAATCTTCTATTCTTGGCCAGTCCCCGCTCTCTAATTATTTAGCCCACAATTCTTCAAATCATGCTCAATCTATGGTACCCCAACAATATCCACATTTATCTCGGTTTAATAATCATCCGTCCAAGCATCGTGTTCAATGTCGAATATGTGGTAAAACTAATCATGATGCTCATAATTGCTACAATCTCTCCAATGAAAAAGATTTTCCACCAACAAGGCAACCACCGTCGCGGTCAACTCCCAAACAAGCACATCTTGCTTCTCCTTCAACTATTGTTGATCCTGCATGTGTCACGATCCAGACCGTCGTGATTGGCACCCACCCTAACCCTCCTGTAACATTTAGCAATTTGAAATAGCTAGGAAGAAGCTAAGAATTTGAAATAGTCATTTTTGGAAAGAATGAAAATCTAGAAATTTACTTAAGTTAGGAAAAAGGTGAGTTTTTGGTCAACTTCAAACGGACATAACTCCTAGCTCAGCATGAGTTAGGTGTACTTCTAGGTATGGTTGGAAATATCTTGGAACGATATTTCCAACACCGCCAAGATTACGTAAATCTGAGTTCGTATGAGTGAAATACGCCTATTGGAAGTTGGGCTATTCAGATAAGGAAATGTCCAATCCAGATTTTTGAAGGAGATTTCAGTCTTTTCCTTATCCAATTAATTAAATTCGTTTTAGTGAATTAATTAAAGGTCTAAACTGAACTTGGTCAGTTTTACGCTTTTGGAAAAGAGTTAGGGTTTTAGTGAAGAGGAGAAAAGAGAAGGAGAAGCAAGGAAATCGTCAAGTTCGTCGAGTTTAGCTTGTGGATTTCATCGGGGGGTGAGCCCTACAAGGTATGTTAGATCACATAGCGTTGGGTTAGTTTACCCACGCGTCAATCATGATTTATTTCAGCGAATTTAAGTTCTTGATGGGTTTATTAAAGTTCTATTAAATTATTGATTTGTTGAAATCGTTGAGGAGTTGTTTGATCTGAATTCGTGATTTTAGGTTTGATTTTGAGTAAAATCTGATGTACTTTGAACATTTAATCGATTCTAAGTGTTTGGGGAAAGAACCCATGGAGTTTAGAGGGTTTAGAGCTGGAAACCGAAGAAGAAATTTCGTCGGTCGAAATCTGGACATGCCTCTGCATCGCGGACCCACTCCCCAGAACTGAGAAATTTTGTTTCGCGTCGCGGAGCGATCACGAACCGTTTGCCTCAAAAGTTGTTTTCGAAACCAAAAATTAAAAATGTCTATGCGTCGCGGACCCACCCTCAAATATTGATTTTTGGTCTTTTCTTATGTTTAGCCATCTAAAATCATTCCTAAACATCATGAGATCTTTCCAATCACAAATCACAATTCTTGAGTCCATAATTCAATTCAAGGACCAGTTAAGAGTCAAGTCAAGAGCAGTTAAGATCAAAGTCAAGAGAAGTTCTTAGAGTCTTCCAAATGTTTTAACTTTGTTTTAAGACTTAAAGTTCAAGTAGAGTAAAGATTAAGGCTTGAAGTTCATTTCTTCAAAAGTATATGGGGATTATGTATTCCCAAAGAGTTTAAAATGTTTTCACATATAAACAAGAACGGAAACCTCGATTTCCAAAGAGCCTTGGGGCTAGTTTTCATAAAAGAGTAAATGCTTTCATAATTAAGTAAGACGGGAAACTTTGATTTCCAAGATAGCCTTTGAGCTAAGTTTTTGAGCAATTATCTCAAATCACAGAAAGAAATATGTTTTAAACAGAAAGAGCTAGTATCATATTTTGGGAGTAGTATTTAGCACCGATATGGGGGAGCTTTCAGAGAACCCATAGCCCCCATAAACCATATAGCATGGGTAGACAAGGGTCATAATTTTTAGATGAATCTTTTAATGCTTCTTCGCATAGACTAGTGGATCCACTTAGTGAGTTAGGTGCTATACCCTCGGCAAGGTATAGGATGGTCCTTGGCAGCAAGATGTAAAGTGTTGTATCATCATTATAACTCTTAAGTGATTGTCGGTTAGAGAAACTCCCATATCAGTATTTTATATTTTTATATACATCAGTTTAATTGTATTTTTACATACATCTCAGAGTTATATGTATCGTTGCATACACACAAAGTTGACATCATGTTTTAAATAGTTTTTCTTTATATTACACTTGTTTTTAAACTGCTTTTTATTGAAATGAGTCCAGTTATGTTGAGTTGCGTTGAACCATGTAAGTTCTTCAGTTCCTTTCATAATCTTTTCAAGCTTAAGTTATGTTTAGCATTCCAACTTGCATACTCGTACATTCAACGTACTGATGCCAGTTGGCTTGCATCGTCTTATGATGTAGCCACAGGTAACTAGGATCAGCATCCAGCGCATCGTTGATCCAGTTGAGCTTCAGAGTTGTTGGTGAGCCTCCTTGCATTTCAGAGGATCCCCTTATTTTACTACTTTATCATTTTAGTTCATTAGGATTTCGTGGGCCTATCCCGACATCCATCTCAGTTGTTTTCAAGGCTTCATAGATAGTCAGTCAGATGTTAGTTCATTCATCATCATTTTGTTATTGGCTTATGTTCAGATTTGAGTTGCCATTTTGGCTAAGTTAAATGTTTATTTTTAAAACATTATGAGTTCAGTTTGAGACATGTTGAGTTATCTTGTATTTGGATTCTCTTTCTTATGTCTAAGTCTTCCGCTGAGTAAGTAAGTCAGGCCAAGGGTTCGCTTGGGGCCAACAATGGTTCTCGAGTGCCAGTCTCGCCCACGGTGTAGGTTCGGGGCGTGACAAACTTGTTATCAGAGCACAGAGTTCAAGAGTCCTAGGGAGTCTATTAAGCCATGTCTATGGAGTCCTAGTTATCGGTGTGAAGGGCGCCACATCTATAATTAGGAAGCTACAACACTTAGGAAAATTCTCACTTCTTTCACACTCATTTCGTGCGTTAGAGTTTGATCTCTAAAAAGTTTCCCTCTAATTCGTGCTTGCGCGTGTTTTCAGATAATCATGCCTCCATGAAGAGCTGTCTGAGGTCGTCATGCTAGGAGAAATGTCGAGGAACAATGGGTATCTAATGCACCAGAAGTGCAACCCCAAGGAGAGGCCACCAATGCTGAATTCTGTGAAGCTATCCGGATGTTAAGTCAAGTTGTGACCCATCAAGATGGATAGAGAGATAATCGACAAGAAGTGGCTGATACTTCAAGGATCCGTGATTTTTTAAAGATGAACCCACCAAGCTTCACAGGTTCAAGTGTTACAGAGGATCCAAAGAACTTTGTTGAAGAGCTTCAAAATATTTTTGAGATTATGCATGTTGTAGATGTTGAGAGGGTGGAACCAGCTGCATACCAAATGAAGGGTGTCGCTAGAGTCTGGTTCGAACAATGGAAAAATAATAGGGCTGAGGGTGCGCCAATAGTGAGTTGGGCTGTGTTTGAGAGTGATCTCATGGGACGTTTCTTTCCTCGAGAGTTGCGAGAGGCAAAGATAAGAGAGTTTCTCCCCCTTAATCTGGAGTCTATGAGTGTTCATGAGTATAGTTGGAAGTTCGCACAACTTTCCTGCTATGCCCCGGAGATGGTTGCTGACATGAGAAGCATGACTAGTTTATTTGTAGCTGGATTGTCTCGTCAGTCAAGCAAGGAAGGCCAGGCAGCGATGTTCATAGGGGATATGGACATAGCAAGGCTAATGATCCATGTGCAACAAGTTGAGAAGGATAAGCTGAAGGATAGAGAAGAGTTTAAGAACAAGAGGGCTAAGACGTCAGGAAACAAGGTCAGGCAGCAAAAGAATAGTGCAAACTAGTCTTCCTTCCAACAGAAACAAAAGGGACCTACCCCATCATCTGCTAGTGCACCTGCACTTAAGAACAAAAGTGAGTACAATAGTCAAAATTCCTAGAGTTTCAGAGCTAAACCTATCTATTCTTAAGGCAGTATGGCACAAAGGGGTAGTAAGCCTCCTACATGTGCTAAGTGTGGCACAAACCACTCAGGTATTTGTCATGAGGGCTCTAATGGTTGTTTTAAGTGTGGTCAGAACGGTCAATTTATGAGGGATTGTCCTGAGAACATGCAATGTAATGGTAATAGGGGAAATAGGGCCCAACTTCTTCAGTTGCTCCACCAGACAGAACTGTACCTCGAGGAGATACTTCAGGTATTGGCGGTGAAATAAACCACTTATATACTATCAATAGTCGCCAAAAGCAAGAGAATTCGCCAGATGTGGTCACTGGTATGATCCAAGTCTTTGACTTTACTGTTTATGTTTTGCTAGACCCAAGGGCGAGTTTATGTTTTGTAACTCCTTATGTTGCTTTGAATTTTAATGTTATTCCTGAGCAACTTTGTGAACCCTTCAGTGTTTCTACACCTGTTGGTGAGTCTATTCTAGCAGAGAGAATCTATCGTGATTGTCCTATTTCCGCCAATCATAAGAGTACCATGGCCGATTTAATTGAGTTAGACATGGTAGATTTTGATGTCATTCTAGGTATGGACTAGCTTCATGCCTGTTATGCATCAATAGATTGTAGAACTCGAGTTGTCTAGTTTTAGTTTCCAAATTAGCCAGTCTTAGAGTGGAAAAGCAGTTCAACAGTGCTTAAGGGTCGTTTTATTTCATACCTTAAGGGACGGAAGTTAGTTTCTAAGGGGTGTGTTGATGTTTGCATAATCAATACACAATTTCCAATGCAAGTGTCTACGATCGTACAATAGTAAAGTAACCCAACCAAGGGTTGGGGTCGAGTCCCAAGGGAGTGGGCTTGAGAATTAATAGAAAAATAAAATTAAGTTCAAATTAGTCATAGATAAAAACATTATCGAATATAAACCTGTTAAATCTAAGGGGTGACGCAAGAGTGAATTATCAATGGTGGTTTGTGACAAGTAAGCAAAAATAGCAAAAATAAGAAGAGATACGAATATGGAGACGAGATTCTTGGGATGTGATACGAATATGGGCAAGACTAGACTATTGAGTACATGCTTTTGATAGTAAATCCGTTGAGTATTTGTGACTAGGTTAGATTATAGTGGGGGTAAATTCTCTCTCGAGCAACTTACCCTGAATCAAATGGGTTCCTCTCGAACACCCACTTGCCGCATGAAGAACAACCTCCACCTTAGCCCACTCACTCTCTCGAGCTAAGTTTGTGGGAGAAGGACTAGGGTTCACTCTCTCGAGTGGAACCTTATGTCGACCCACTCCCATCGGCCATCAATTTAGTAGTCTTAGTTTTACGACCTCTCTCTCGAGCAAGCCGAAAACACAAAGGTGAAATCATATCCGCAGATCTTCATTTCTCCGTTCTTTCAGCGTCCCTT
Source organism: Solanum raphanifolium (assembly GCA_036250405.1). Taxonomy (NCBI): domain Eukaryota; kingdom Viridiplantae; phylum Streptophyta; class Magnoliopsida; order Solanales; family Solanaceae; genus Solanum; species Solanum raphanifolium. The sequence continues at coordinate 12,471 of JAJOOE010005188.1, forward strand.
GTTCCTTTTTGCTCAATTGTGTCCATGCCTTTGTCTCCAAGTCTAAATACCTGAAATTTAAGGTATTTTATCAGTTTTTGCGCCAAAACATGCATTTGAGGACACTAAACCTATTAAAACATAGCCCCAAATGAGTCCAATTTGTGGACTCATCAACACCCCCAATTAAACTTTTGCTTGTCCTCAAGTAAAACTCAAGTTCCGCAGTTCAAAAAGGATGTTTCAAACAGTGCTACACAAGATTCAATCATGAATGCACACAACAAGACTCAATTTACTTATGCAAAGATCCACTATGCACTCAAAGATTCAAGTTGTGACTCACCACTATCAAAGAATCTCATGTTCAGAATACTTGCTTCAAATGCAAGTTCAAGCTCAACTATAGTGTTCAAATGCCCTCACACAAAGAATGATTCCATTTTCACACACAATAAGTTAATCATTTAAATGTTTCGGAATCAGATGCAACGCTCACACTCAAAAAGAAGAACACAATGCATAATTTCACCCATAGGTTTGCCGTATTTTCCAATCAACATTTGTTTCAGCTCACTCAAGATAAAAAAAAGGTCTTGTCGAGGCTTGTAATGGGGTTGAGTGCAAAGTTATGGTCATTTAGGCTCAGTGACTTTCATCCTCATGAAATGTGGTGCTCACAACACTTCCTTTCCTTTGTCTTCATCATTTTCTTTAGTGCTCATAAGTCATCCTATTATTCACTTCCCATGAATTGTTTGGGAACCCCATTTCTTTGGTACTTTATTCCACAACTTTCTTTTTCATTCTTTCTCTTTTTATCTTTTTTTTTTTTTTATATATGGAGGGGTTTCATTTTTCTCAACGCCATGGGTTAAAGGAGACTTTCCTTGCACTTCTTGACTTGCCCTTATCTTTTCACCACACCCTCAACTTAGGATTTTGGCTTAAGTTGGCTATTCAAACAAACCACAACTTCATGAGGATCATGGGTAATGGATAAAGAAAGGTCATTATTTTCATCAAGTTTCTTCCAAAGAAAGGTAAGGCTCAAGGGGTGTTCAAAAGAGGTTCACACACACTCACAAGGTAGGCCATAAAAGAGGTATATGTCAAATTGGCTCACACTCTTCGAAGTTGCCTAAGATCATATCAAGAGATAGCCTTACTTAGTCGACCGGACCAACGAGGCAAATTCTAGGTGTTATTATGCATGGTTCAGAGTAAGCTCATCACACAAGGCATTGACACCAAAGTCAAACAAGACTCCACACTTTTGCTAGTGTGCAATGATCATCACAAGAGACTCGATTCGATAATTGACTAGTTACAACGAGATGCAAAGAATTCACATAGTGTCTATGCAACTTCAATTGGCCTCATCATAACCGCACATTCATGTTTGTTCGATTATGAGCACTATTCAAGTCATCGGTATTGATCAAAATAGATACTCAAATTTTGCAAGAGAACAACCATATTCAACACATAAGGGGTGGCAAAATTTTTTTGAAAGGGTCAAAAATCATTTATAATTTAAAAGCAACGAGCCACAAGCTCAAACCTTTCACAAAAAGCAGTGTAACACAAATTTAGCACAAAGCCCAAATAGATAAACAAAACAAAAGTCACAAACAGCACACAAAGGTGGGCCTCACCCCACCACAAATAAAAACATTTTTCCTCAAATGCAAATAAAAATATCCAAAAGTGAAAAGAAATAAAGACAGAGAGAGAGGTAAAGAGGGGATCATGTCTAAGCAGTCACTCCATCTGTCTGGGAATCAGTGCCCGGTGTATCGGTCTAGACTTGGGTCTCAGTACCCGGAGTCACTTGAGAAGAAACAGCAGTACCAGACCCACTAGGAGCTGCCAATGGTGTATCCGCCAAAAAGGCCTACACAGCTGCATAGAATCCTCGGGCCCATGAAGGAATATAGGGGCCTCGGGGAGTAGTCTCCCTGTCAGAAATGGGCCTTTCTCTCTTGCCTTTATTTCCAGGTGGAGGTTCTTGTCTTTCCTTCTTGGGAGGATTTGACCCCCCTTCATTTATTGTGATATCCCATTCTCTTTTCCGGGGTGGCATGACAATATTGGTCTTTACCATATCTCGGGATACTCAGACTTCTCCTTGCTAGACTCAACAACATGCAAGCACAACCCCACAAGATTTAACCGATTTTAAGGCACAAAAATATAGGATTTTAACAATATTAACACTACATGCAAAATTTTCAGAGGCAAGAGCAAAAACAATTAAGATCAGAGAGGCCCAACACACATCACTAAGATAAGATCATTGCAAATGAGTACAAAATTGCTAAAAATAAATTTGGGGTTCGAAAAACCAACCTTAGATGCCGATTAAAATACTGTTGAAATGTTAGGCGGCAATGTAATCCACTCCGAACACAAATCAACGACTAAAATACTTTAAAATTGCAAAAATATAGAAACTAAGGTGCGGGTGTGAGTTTGTGACGATTGAAAGTGAGGAAAAGTGAAGAGTTTGAAAGTTTAAACCTTTGGCCTTTTAAGAAACCATCCAGTTCTTGCCCATTCAGCGACATTAGTCGAGCTCGCCGACCCACTCGGCGACACGCCGAGTGGCCACTTACCGTGCCGAGTTTTACATGATCCTCAATTGATGTGGGGATCCAAACAGCAGATTAGATCGGGATTGCTGACCTGGTTGGTGATTCGCCAATAATTTCCTGGGCTCACCAATTTTTACAAACTCTAATGTAAAATTGTCTTGAGTCCAACGGTGGTCTGGGTCGGGGTTGTCGACCTCTTCGGCGATGTGCTGACTGGACCTTTTACTCGCCAATCTGCATTTTTCAACAACTTTCCCACTTCAACCTACACAAACAACACATCATTATTTCTTAAAGCAAAAATAAAGTGATAAAGGGTCTTGGGTTGCATCCCAAGCAGCGCCTTAGTTAACGCCGTGGCACGATGCAAATCCCCACTTAAGTTCCATTAGTGGGTTTGCCTCACTTTCATAAAGCAACCCCTCTTCCGGCTCTGGGTAGAGACATTCCAGAAGCATCTTATCTGGAATTCCATGAGTCGGGCACTGCTGCAAGAGAGCCTTAAACCTTTGCCACAACTCATAAACAAACTCACCCTCCAATTTATTAAAACTTAGGATGTTATCCCTTAGCATCATCATTTTTAGAGGAGGGTGGTCCATTGGGTCATCGTTGCTAGCAGATATGCTCAATTTTTCTGTTCAAAACAGCAACACAAAAATCAAAACTAAAAATTAAGTAAGTTTAACTATAATTAACGAGAACAAAATTCAACGTAACTAAAAATTCTCAAGTAACACCACTCCCCAGTAGCGGCGCCATTTTGATGTTTGCATAATCAAGACACAACTTCCAATGCAGGTGTCTACGATCGTAAAATAGTAAAGTAACCCAATCAAGGGTTGGGGTCGAGTCCCAAGGGAGTGGGCTTGAGAATTAATAGAAAAATAAAATTAAGTTCTAATAGATAAAAACATTATCAAATATAAACATGTAAAATCTAAGGGGTGATGCAAGAGTCAATTATTAATAGGGGTTTGTGACAATTAAGCAAAAACAGCAAAAATAGGAAAGATACAAATATGGAGACGGGATTCTTAGGATGTGATAGGAATACTGGCTAGACTAGACTATTGGGTACATGTTTTTGATAGTAAATCCATTGAGTATTTGTGACTAGGCTAGACTATAGTGGAGGTAAATTCTCTCTCGAGCAACTTACCCCGAATCAAATGGGTTTCTCTCGGACACCCACTTGCCGCATGAAGAACAACCTCCACCTTAGCCCACTCACTCTCTCGAGCTAAGTGTGTGGGAGAGGGACTAGGGTTCACTCTCTCGAGTGGAACCTCATGTCGACCCACTCCCATCGGCTATCAATTTAGTAGTCTTAGTTTTACGACCTCTCTCTCGAGCAAGCCGAAAACACAAAGGTGAAATCGTATTTGCAACTACAATTTCATTAAGTTCCACCACAACTACTAAACGAAATCACATCTAAACAACAAATAAACCATCAGCAAGCAAGACCCAACAATTAATCTAACCCATATTCACAAAATCACACCCCAATAATTGGGGTTTTCGCTACACATGTAAAAAAGAGAGAAATTTATACCAATATGAGTTTGCATTGAAATAGGTATGAAGATTTAAGTCTCAAAACAAGCAAAGAGTGAAGAATCCATAAGACCCAAGTCCAAATTCTTGGAGTTGAAACACTTTGAATCTTCAAGTTCTTCAAAACCCTCTCCAAACTTAGAACTCAAAATTCTATGTTAAAAATTCTATATTAAAAATCTGATATTAAGCTACAACTCTCAACGAGTATTTATAGTTTTCAAAAATCTATGCTGCAGCGGATCATTCGGCGTCGTTAGTCGATATCGCCGATCAACTCGGGGATCCGCCATTTGGTAGGTTTCATCACCATCTTGCTCTATCCTTCAGCATCGTCGTATTTTGGATCATTAGGAGACATAGTACTGCTTCGCGAAACTGCTCGACGACACGCCGACTGCTCCTTTTTACCATTGATTTGATCATTTCTTTCAGGGCTCAACACACTGGAACAAAAGGCAAGGTGAGATCATTTGGCGACACGCCAAATGGCTTCGGCAATCCGCATATCTTCATTTCTCCGTTCTTTCAGCTTTCTTTGTTCCTTTTGCTCAATTGTGTCCATGCCTTTGTCTCCAAGTCTAAATACCTGAAACTTAAGGTATTTTATCAGTTTTTGCGACAAAACATGCATTTGGGGACACTAAACCTATCAAAACATAACCCCAACTTAGTCCAATTTATGGACTCATCATGTGTCTACCACTTAGTCCGAGTTAATGACTCTAGTGTTGAGATACCTCTTATTCAGTCAGTTCCAGTAGCAAAAGAGTTTCCAGAAGTCTTTCCAGATGATCTACCCGGAGTCCCTCCTGAGAGAGAAATAGACTTCGATATAGATGTTCTTCCAGATACTCTTCCTATATATATTCTGCCATACAGAATGGCACCAGCAGAGTTCAAAGAGTTAAAAGAACAGTTGAAAGACCTTTTAGAGAAAGGGTTTATTAGACCAAGTGTCTCACCTTGGGGCGCTCCGGTCTTATTTGTGAGAAAGAAAGATGGTTCCCTTCGAATGTGTATACATTACCGCCAATTGAACAAGATTACCATCAAGAACAAGTATCCTCTTCCGAGAATTGATGATTTTTTCAATCAGCTTCAGGGTGCTTCTTGTTTTTTGAAAAATAGACCTCAGATCTGGCTACCGTCAGTTGAAAGTAAGGGAATGTGACATTCCCAAGACAACATTCAGGATCCGTTATGGTCATTATGATTTTCTGGTTATGTCGTTCGGTTTAACTAATGCACCTGCAGCGTTCATGGACCATATAAATAAAGTTTTAAAAATAACTTATTTAGATATGTTTGTTATCGTCTTCATTGATGACATACTAATCTATTCAAGGAATGAAGAAGATCATGCTAGCCATCTCAGAACAGTTCTGCAGACTTGAGTCCATAAATCAATTCAAGGACCAGTTAAGAGTCAAGTCAAGAGCAGGTAGGATCAAAGTCAAGAGAAGTTCTTAGAGTCTTCCAAAAGTCTTTTCCAAATGTTTTAACTTTATTTTAAGACTTAAAGTTCAAGTTGAGTAAAGAGTAAAGATTAAAGCTTGAAGTTCATTTCTTCAAAAGTATATAGGGACTATGTATTCCTAAAGAGTTTAAAATGTTTTCACATTTAAACAAGAAAGGAAACCTCGATTTCCAAAGAGCCTTCGGGCTAGTTTTCAGAAAAGAGTAAATGCTTTCATAATTAAGCAAAAGGGAAAACTTTGATTTCCAAGATAGCCTTTGAGCAATTATCTCAAATCACAAAAAGAAATATGTTTTTAAACATAAAGAGCTAGTATCATATTTTGGGAGTAGATTGAGCACCGATATGGGGAGCGTTCAGAGAACCCACAGCCCCCATAAACTATGTAGCCATCATAGGTAGAAAAGGGTCATACTTTTTAGATAAATCTTTTAATGCTTTTTAGCATAGACTAGTGGATCCACTTAGTGAGTTAGGTCCTATACCCTCAGCAAGGTATAGGATGGTCCTTGGCAGCGTGAGGTAAAGTGATGTACCATCACTATAGCTCTTAAGTGATGGTTGCTAGTTAGAGAAACTCCCACAACAGTATTTTGTATTTTTATATACATCAGTTTAATTGTATTTTTACATACATCTCAGAGTTATATGTATCTTTGCATACACACAGAGTTGACATCATGTTTTAAACAATTTTTCTTTATATTGCACTTGTTTTTAAACTGCTTTATATTGAAATGAGTCCAGTTATGTTCAGTTGCGTTGAGCCAGGTAAGTTCTTCAGTTCTTTTTTGATTCTTTTCAAACTTAAGTTATGTTTAGCATTTCAACTCGCATACTCGTACATTCAATGTACTGATACTAGTTGGCCTGCATCATCTTATGATACAGATGCAGGTAACCAGGATCAGCATCCAGTGCATCGTTGATCCAGTTGAGCTTCAGAGTTGTTGGTGCGCCTCCTTGCATTCCGGAGGATCCCCTTTTTTTTATTACTTTATCATTTTAGTTCATTAGGATATCGTGGGTCTGTCCCGACATCCATCTCAGTTGTTTTAGAGGCTTCATAGATAGTCAGTCAAATGTTAGTTCATTCGTCATCATTTTGTTATTGGCTTATGTTCAGATTTGAGTTGCCATTTTGGCTAAGTTAAATGTTTATTTTTAAAACATTATGAGTTTAGTTTGAGACATGTTGAGTTATCTTGTATTTGAATTCTCTTTCTTATGTCTAAGTCTTCTGCTGAGTAAGTAAGTCAGGCCAAGGGTTCGCTTAGGGCCAGTAATGGTTCTCCAGTGCCAGTCTCGCCCAGGGTGTAGGCTCGGGGAGTGACACCTCCGATGGGAGAACCATTACTACTACCCAACCAAGCAACTTTATGAAAACTAGAACACTTAAAGATACAGAAGCAAGTTTAAATGTCTAAAGAAATATAGAGTCCCCATAAACTCCAAAGATTTAGTAAAACAACTAAACAAACTATTGCGAAAAACAACCCTAGAACCTGAAAGTCAATGTACCAAAACTCTACTAAACGACAAGTCTAAGAAAAAGGGGTACAACCCTGAAACTAAACATAAACAATTGACTAACAAAACAGTCTAAGTCTGAAAAGAATGGACTAAACAAGGAAAGATCCATGGCAGCCTAGAAGAGTCGGCTCACCCTTGAATCCGGTCTTCGATCAATGATCCCCTAGCTAAGGTCTATCAGTAGCCGCCGCCTGAAGATGCCCTGTACTCAACAAAGAACGAGCAAGTGTAGTATCAGTACACAACCATAGTGTACTGGTAGGATCACGCGGCCACCCCAATAAATGAAACATAGGCAAGCAATTACAACACAGTAAACACACATATACAGAATACGCAAATCAATTATCATTTCACGAGTAACATACAGTTCCCAATATCAACGACAACTAGACATGAATGTATAATCACAATGGTCCTCTCATGGAACCCACACCCAAACTGTTAGTATGTCGGAACGTGACACCCGATCCAATAAACATGCATCAGAACACGACACTCAATCCAATATATATATCGAAATATGGCACCCGATCCACTATATGTGTCGGACATGACACCCGATCCAATATATGTGTCGGAACGTGACACCCGATCCAGTCAGCACAACCACAATAACAATCACAATCACACCCATAATGAACAATACTCCTAGTCATACAATCAAGTAATGGGTTCACGTCATGTAATCATTCATAGACATATACTCATTTGCATTAGATTCGGTTTACATTCCTTATTCGCATACATGATTGCATACAACGAAGCCATTATCGGCATATATCACACAAATAGGAAATCAAACCATCACCTACCTCGAAACCAAGCTTGAATCCTTCTAAAACACCTGAGTCTTCCCTTTCCAGATTATTTTCGCTTGTTAAGTTCTAATTTACCCAAATTATAACAAACCCAATAAACCAAGACCAAGCCCATGATCCTAATGTTCAGCTAGGGCTTTTTTCCACCATCAACTTCAGGCCAAAACCTTCCCCCAACAATAATTACCCAAGAATCTAAGTTCTACGGATCGAAAAATGGATTAGGGGAGTAAAATATTTACCTTTAGCACTAAAAGTCGTGGAAAACTGTTAAGAAATTGCCCTAGGTCGTCTCCTAGCTCTTAAGAACGAAGTTTTGCAGAAAATAACTATTTTAGGGTTTTTCCCCGACTTAAGTCGCGATTAGCCCGCCACAGCGGCCCCGCTCTGGCGGGAATAATCCCTTTCTGGAGGCTTACACGGAGACAAAAGCTCAGAATTTAAGTTCCAAGCTCCCATTTCACAATACACCTTCAACCCTTGACGGCCATAAACTATCATTTCACGCCAAGATCATTTCGGGAGTTCTACTCTCCCGAATTCGATTCCGTAAAGCCAAACAGGCTCCTTAACATGTTGGATGTCCACTCATGTGATCAAATTCATAATAAAATTCCCCATTCATTACAAGATCTCTCTTTACCTCCCCTGACTCAGATTTCTTCCAAGTCTGGCCTAGGCTAGAATTTCTAAGTACTACAAAAAAAAAATCTGGCCCAAATTCCTTCCCCATTAGCTTTTCCATAACGACGGGAACCGATCGTTACAGCCTGGTACTTTGATTCGGGTGCCACACTTCACGTGACTTCAAACATAGCTAACCTCTCCTTACAGACTTATACCGGCAATGATGGTTTAATGGTTGGTAATGGTATGAAAATTCTTATTTCGCACATTAGCTCTTCAATTCTATCTACACACTCTCGTCCCATTCATCTTAATAATATTCTTCATGTCCCATAGATTTCCAAAAATTTACTTAGTATTGCTAAAATAACTCGTGATAATAATGTCTATATGGAATTTCATCCTTATCATTGTTATGTGAAGGATTTGCAGGGCAGGAAACTTCTTCGAGGAACACTTGATGGTGACCTTTACCGCCTTCAATCTTCATCACCTCATTCCCGGTCTTCCCCACCTTCAGTATTTCTTGGTGAACGCACTTCTCTTGTTGGTTAGCACTGTCGACTGGCTCATCCAAATGAAGCTCTTATTCGGCATCTTGTGTCTAACTTTAGGCTACCTATTTCTGATTCTTATTTTCCTAATGTTTGTGAACCTTGTCAACTAGGCAAGAGTCGACGCTTACCCTTTTCCCATTCCCATGTTTCTAGCAGTAGTCCTTTTTAATTAATTTATTCTGATGTTTGGGGACCTTCCCCCGTTCCTTCTATTAATGGATCTTCCTATTTTGTTTTATTCATTGATGATTGCACCAAATTTATTTGGACATATTTTATGTCACATAAATCGCAAATCTTTCAACTCTTCACTCAATTCAAATCTTTAATTGAAACTCAGTTTGGAACTAAAATAAAATCAGTCCAAACTGATTGGACAGGTGAGTATCGTAATGTATCATCCTTTTTATAGAATCATGGTATTCATCATCGTATCTCTTGTCCTCATACACCTCAGCAAAATAGCGTATCGGAACATCGACATTGAATTATAATTGAAAAAGGACTTGCTCTTCTTTCTCATGCTTCTCTTCCATTTCAATTTTGGGAGCATGCATTTCATACTGCTACATATTTATCCAATATTACCATATCTTCTTCTCTATCCTTCAAATCACCATATGAATTACTTTACAACAATTCTCCTCATTACGATTTTCCCAAAACTTTCGATTGCCTTTGTTATCCCTTTCTTCGACCCTATAACAATCATAAAGTTGATTTCGGTTTGTTACCATATCGCGCTTTCCCGAATATATATTACTCTCCATGTTGTGTTCCATGAATATACTTTTCCTTATTCCTCCATGCTGCCAATCACAAAATCATCCTCTCCCTCATCACATTCCAGCAACTCATCCCTTTCTTTACTCGATCAAGCTTCTCAACACATAGTGCGTTCACATTCTCCCGCACACCTCATCGTGGCAAGGTCATTATCAAATATTCTAGTTGTATCATCTATACCTTCACCTGAGCACACTAATAATACAAACTTACCCTTTATTGTACCTCTCCGTCTCCTCCACAAGTAGAGCATACATCATCTACTAACCTACCTGAGCATCTACCATCTATTGGTTCCTCATACCCAACCACAACTCCTTCGTATTTTCGACCCTCAGATACCTCTCACCATCACATGGTTGTTCGAAGTAAAACAATTTCCCTAAAACCAAAAGCTCTTATAACATCTCGACATTTTGTTCCTCCTGATACCTCTTACATTCCAGAACCTACAACTTATCATCAAGCGTCCAAATTTCCTGAATGGCACCATGCTATGCAGATATAATTTTTAGCTTTTATGCGAAATAAGACTTGGACATTGGTTCCACCACCGTCTAACTGTAACATTGTTGGTTGTAAATGGGTCTATAGGATTAAGAGGAAAGTCGATGGATCAATTGAACGTCACAAAACTCGCCTTGTAGCTAAAGGCTTTCACCAAGAGGATGGTGTTGATTACTTCGATACATTTAGTCCCATTGTTAAGCCCACAACCATTCGGCTTATCCTATCTCTAGCGGTGACAAATAGGTGACCCATTCGGCAACTTGACATTAACAATGCCTTCTTAAATGGTGATCTCTCTGAACAAGTATTTATAAAGCAACCAAAAGGATTCATTGATCCTCACCGGCCGCATTTTGTATGCAAATTGAACAAGGTCTTATATGGCCTCAAGCAAGCACCACGTGCTTGGTTCAATAAGTTAAAGGTTTTTCTCCTTGCCATTGGCTTCCGCTCTTGTTTATCTGACTACTCTCTTTTTGTGCAGCAGACTTCTAAGCACACAACATATGTTCTTGTTTATGTGGATGACCTTATTATAACTGGCAGTGATAGTGATTTTATCACTACATTTATCTTTATCAATAATTCTCTCTCAAGGATCTTGGTTCATTAAATTATTTTCTTGGTGTTGAGGTAACTCCAACATCAGATGGGATGATTTTATCTCAAGGCAAGTACATCTGCGACTTACTTCGTCGCACTAACATGGTTGATGCTAAGCCCATTTCTAGTCCGGCTGAACCTGGATCTCGACTTATTCTTTCTGGTGATCATCTTCTTGATGCTCATTTATATCGTAGTGTTGTTGGTTCCCTTCAATATGTTACTATCACTAGGCCAGGCAGTCAATCGAGTATGTCAATTTATGCAATCACCCACCATTTCTAATTGGTCAACTGTCAAACGCATATTTCGATATCTGAAAGGATCCCTCCATGATGGCCTCTTCCTACGACCTATGTCTGATTCTAGTCTGATAGCCTTTTCAGATGTTGGTTGGATATCTAACCTTGATGATAGTCGCTCCCAACATGGTTTTGCACTATTTTATGGAGGTAACTTGATCAGTTGGTTTTCTCGAAAACAAAAGGTTGTATCCCGCTCAAGGACTGAAGCTGAGTATCGTGCTTTAGCTATGGCAACTACTGAATTAATCTGGGTACAATAAGTTATCAGTGAACTGCGTGCTCCTCTCACTGCACCTCCCATAGTTCTTTGTGATAATTTTAGTGCACATTTTTTATCTCGGAATCATGTCATCCATCAACGGTCAAAACATATTCGTCTTGATTATCACTTTGTCCGAGAGATGGTTGAAGATCAATCTTTGGTGGTTCACTATGTTTCATCTCAAAATCAAATAGCAGATATCCTTACTAAAGTTGTTGGCACAACTCGGTTCCTCAACCTTAGATCCAAGCTCATGGTTCGATCAAGAACATGATTTTGCGGGGGGGCCTATTAGAGTCCATCACCTATTTGAATTCAAATAATGTAGTTAATTTCAAATTCAATTGTCGTAGCTTATTCTTTGTAACAAAGGATTACTCTTCCTTTAGAATAGGTATTAGATTAGGACTCTTACACTTATCGTCAATATGTACAAAATCTATAAATACAAAACAAATACGGCAGAACTATAATTTGCTCTTATTTTCTCAAAAGCTTCGCAAACTTATTCTTCATAAGAGGGGAGGATTGTCCAATCAATATTAAGAATTCAAGGAATCCATTCATTTTCAATGTAAGGTTTCATTCATCACCCCCGCACACTCCAACAACTTTGCGATACTAGATGTGTGAACAATCTATAAGGGACCCAACATTGATATGACTCTGATGTCATGCTAAATCAAGGAAGAAGAACCACGGAAGAGAGAACAATATATAGTTATGAAATTTTTCACATCTTTAATTTCTCATTAGCCATACTATCTATTAATATTCAAGGAAATAATTGAATCTCTAACATATTCAGCTAGCCAATTCCTAACTCCTAACCTATTCACCTACCCAAATCCTAACTCATTAGTCCTATAATTTCTATGTCTACCATAATCCAAATTTACCATATGTACACGTATTTCCATGTTTACATTTAATTTAATAATAAATCAAGAGTTAACTGTCAGATAACTCACAAGACATGTTAGAATGATTTTTTTATATATGACTAAAAGAATAACAAACTTCTTTTGTGACGAAATAAATTAAAAATAATAAGTTTACTACACATATAATTTAGTTAAGTGACCATTAGACTGATAAAATCCACCAAAATTAAAGAAACAAATCATATTTTATACTTAAAATGTGTACAATATATTTCTCACATCCAATCACACAAAATTATGGATCGTGTCTCGATCGAGTTGGGAAAGCCTTAGTTTGCACATTCTTATTTAAGTTGAAAATCCTTATTAGATATACATTCAAACTATATATACTAATTCTATCTATACTTTTAAATAATTGCGTATCTTACCACTAATTAAGAATTTCTTACCATATATTGAGGAAGATAAACCTAGATACATGTATTTTTCCAACCAAATACACTAAAATATGGAGAGAAACAAACGAGATTTGTTAGGTATCTCAGATACATGCGAATCACTCTAGATACATGTATCTGATGTGATTTACATGTATCTGGGATACGATCAGATATACACAGGAGAGTGGCGAAGGATGCGAGGGAGGCAATCGAGATTTGTTATATATTTGAGATACATGCGAAACCACTTGGATACAATGTATCTAAAACAAATTACAATTAATTTAGACCCCATGTATCCCGAGATACATATATCTGGACGTATTAGACACATCAAAATCTGATAAAATTAGTTATATTGCAAACTAAAATATATCTAAATAATTAACACATAAACGTAGGATTTTTGTAAGTTTCCCATATATATATTTGATTCTTTGGCAAAACAAAAGAACATAATTAAAGAGAAACGAAAAAAAAAAACCAACAAAGAGATACGTAATTCAGAGCGGAAGGTAGTGTGAAGTCTTTTTTATAATATAGTAATAATAAAGACTCTAATGAGTAGTACATCCACTTGCAACTCCAACTTGCAATTATTAATTAATTAATCTTCTTAAAATATAACTCAAAGTCACAACACTACAAAGAGTAATGAGGTGAGGTGAGGTGATACCAGCAATATTATTGATGCAACTTGCACATCTTCCTTTATTAAAAAGGAGCAAACGAATATTGAAAGTATGCAACTTGCAATTTCTTTATTGATAGATCAGAAAAGGAAACATCCTTAAATTATGTAAAATTAAATAAAAATATTTTCTTTTTAGTAATTTAATTTAAAAATATTCTTACAGTCAATAGTGATATTTTTGGATCAAATTATTAACTACAAAAGCTTTTTTAGACCAAATTATTAATTAAGGATATTTTTATTTAATTTCACATAATCTAGAGACATTTTTTAATCCCATTTTTGTTGATAGATGTATTTTCAACTAATTGGTATCTCTTTCAACAACAAAAAAAAAAAAAAAAAAGAGAATAGTTCGTTCCAACTTACAAAAACCCAAGTGTTTGATTATCATCATATTATCTACTTATTTGATTTATACTACTGTATAGTTATTCGATTTAAGTTATATATACATTGATAAAGTATTAAATTCCCACATTATCATATATTTTAATGCCTCCTTCCCATTATGCCTCAAATGGAAATTCTTAGGTTTCACATTTGCTTTCATCTTTCTATCTTTTTTTACTATATCAAAGTGATTTTTAGCGGCAATTAACTAACGACAATAGCTTAATTGCCACTAAATATGCATTTTTATTGGAAATTAACATTCTTTATAAATGGCCCTAAAGCCTATAGCAACATTAGATCTAATGACAATTAACTAATGCCGGTAAATGCTTTAACACTCTATGTCAACGTGCATATTTATTGCCGCTAAAAGTTGTTTTTGTTATCGTGTTTATACATCATCTTTTCTACGTTGTTACTATTTTACTAACTATCATCTTTCGGATCTAACCCGATTAAATAACTCGAAAATGGCAAGCAAGGTGCTAAATATTTCTTATATCTTGGATTTAAGTACTATATAATGGTAGTACAAAGAATTTTTTATATCAGAATTTAATTTAAACGGATATAATAAGTGATCATTCCACTTTAAGATATATTATATATACTTCTCCCATCTCAATTTATGTGCTACATTTGATTTTAAGGATTCAAACTATGTAAAGTTTGACCTAACATTTTAAATTATGTTTTTTCATCATATTAACATGAAAGAAATTACAACTTATAGTGTTTTTCGTGTAGTTTTTGAATATATAAATTATAATTTTAAAATATTGAATTGATATAATCTTATTCAGCTTTAAAGATTAGTCAACCTGACTCTTCAAAAGCAAAAAAAATGGAAATATATAAATAAGACAAAGCTAGTAGGAAGGTCGTAGGAAGATTCAAAGGAGCAGTTTCTATTGGTTTGCCCAAAGATTTTACGAGGTTTATCAACTATCGTGCGGGCCAGTAAACTTGATTAACTTAATCAATAAAATAATCAAACACTATTAAATAAATCATATATAATAATAATGGCTTCATCGTACTAATTAGTTTCGTTGAACATATATAGAGACAAACAATTAATATTATTCCCTTTGTAACCTATTGTAAGCTAATCGCTAGCTAGCATTACTATTATATCACACCCGCATCCATTCACGTGGATTCCACAATACCGTTTCTCGAGAAAAAACTTACCCGCATCATGTGTATACACCAAACTAATGCAATTTCCATTATTATGTGATTTAATAAAGTAAAACACATGTTAATTAATTAAAATTAAGTAAAATGAATTATAAATTTAAACACATTGAATGCATTTATTGGATTGGTGTATACATGACCCGTTGCGGATAAGTTTAACCGCCGTTTCTTGGGTATATTTACGCACATCTCAAATAATTTTATCATAACTTACTTAATTTATTAGGTTCAAAATTAAAAACTTAGTAATTTATTTTGATTTAGTAATACAATGTATTTAGACATTATTCATCATCATCCACACTGTACTCAATAGGGTAACAATGCTAAACAAATAAAACAAAACACTTCGCTAATTAGTTACTCCATCTTTTTTGAATCTATTTTTAATGACAAAATCTGTACCCAAATTAATTGATTGATGATATCTCCATAATTCGATCACCCAAAATTCTAATTCAACAATAATATAACAACTCAATGAGAAATAATTATATGCTTTGGATAATAAGGATATTAAACTAACATGAAACACTTGCATTTGAACTTGTCATTTTTTTCCTTTTAAGTCATAACTTATTGTCCTTCAGTTTTTTATACCATAAATAAGAATTAAAATGCATAGATCATATATAGATGAAGTTGAAAGAGGCACCAAAGGAGAAACAAATTAAATTCCTACCATAATAAGTTTATTACAATTAATCTTTTTTTAAATTTTATGATAATGAACATATCTTCAACAAAATATGAATCTAAAAAAAAGGAATTATTTTAAGATCTAATTCGTACACAAAAGATATCTTCTAATAAAAAAAAAAAGCATCATGATCCATTAGTTGTTTTAATGTGTTTAACTCTTTTGATGACCTCAATTCCCCCAATTCATAATTTTATGATTCGTTCTTTAGCTCATTTTGACCAATCTATTTTGACTCGATGATAATCTGTTCAAATTTGAAACTGATCAACTAGTTCATTTGACACCTCTACGTACCTTATTTCAATTAGCAGTATTTCGTCTGGTTGAATTCTGAGCGATCTGGGCAAGAGATTGAAGGTTACATTTAACAATAGTATCCACAAACACACATGTTTCTTCTTTAGTATTCCCATGTGGTATATCAACAACGTACGATTCGACAACGATCGTCGTCGTCCCAATATTACCTGAGTTTTGATCGGAGTGGAGGGTGGTAACAGATCGGTAATTCACCAGGCGGTGGTCCCCGCCTACGACGCTGAAGCTGATGACGTGGCGTTCCTCATCAAGGATCTCAAGTCTCTCCATGCTATTAGCAGCGGGTAGACCCGAGATGACCCGCACTTCACGGACGGTCCCCACGTTCCCATCGCCACCGATGACGTGGCAGCTCTTGACGAAGTGTTTGTATGCTTGAGGGTTATCGAAGCGACGGAGGACGGACCAAACGGTGGAGATTGGGGCGGAGATATGTTGGATCACGGCGGAGCAACACTGGTTTGGGCTAACGGAATGAGTATGATGAGTAGTGACGGAATCGGGGACTTGAGTGGTACATGGTATTGGTGTACGTCTTTGTAGTTGTTTACCGGAAGTGGCGGTGGTGGTGGTGGTTGTAGAAGTGGTGGTGGGATTGATTCTTTGTAGTAAAAGTGATGATTTTGGAGGCATTTTTTTTTTTAATTTGTTGATTGTCTAGTGGTATGATTGATATGAAATAGAGAGAAGGTGTTCTTTGGGATGAATAGAGTAGTATATATTTTCTATTCCGTTTTATTTTATATGATACGGTACAAATTATAAAAAAAAAAAGGAAATTATATTCTATTCGTTTCAATTTAACTGTATTTTTATTATAACAAACTAAAAAGAAAATAACGAATATAAGTATATATAACGTAAGAATGGGTTTGGTAGAGCTGAGGTAAGAGAGAGAAGGAAGAGGTGGTTGGACTTTGAAAGTAAGAGAAGATGTGTGATTGTTCATGTGTGAGGATAGTAAAAATAGGAACTAGTGGGGGCGTGTGAGCTTATTATATTACTCACTCAGTTTTAATTTAATTCAACTCTAAAAAAAAAAAAAAAACTTTCGAAGGGACTTCTAAGTCAAACGTCTAAAATCAAGATTCAATTGAGAAGTTGGATTCCAAAGTTTTAATGTAAATTTTTTAATAAGAAATTATCTAATTAAACAAACATCTTTATCATGTCTAATATCTTGAG
Source organism: Solanum raphanifolium (assembly GCA_036250405.1). Classification (NCBI taxonomy): domain Eukaryota; kingdom Viridiplantae; phylum Streptophyta; class Magnoliopsida; order Solanales; family Solanaceae; genus Solanum; species Solanum raphanifolium. Next base: position 29,917 of record JAJOOE010005188.1, read on the forward strand.
TTAATATCTTATATGGTAACTCAACCCATATTTTTTTTTTACAGAAAGTCATTCAACTAATACTTCTTTTCACAGAAAGTCACTCAATTTTCATTTATAATCTCAAAGTCACTCAATTATGGATTTTTCTCACAGAAAGTCACTCAACTAATAGTTCTTTTTACAGAAAGTCACTCAACTTTCTTTTATAACCTCAAAGTCACTTAACTATGAATATTTTACCTACAAAGTCACTCAACTATTGATATGTCATTTAGAAAGTCATCCAACCAATTTAAATATGTTTTCATTAAATTTTGTTGAAAAACAATACTTTTTACGAAAAAACCGACCGAAAGCCATATCACCAAAATATTCATGGAATAGAAAAAATTATCTAATTCCTTTAAATGGTTCCTAATACCCAAAATATATACAAAAAATGGCGAGCCTTCACATATTTCACCCCCAACACCCTACGGAAAGTTCCGTAAAAAATTTTGCAAAAAAATCATCTGAAAACCATAATATAATAATATTAAAAATGTTGAATAACATGCCTATTGACACTAACGTTCTGATAAGAAGCAAAATAAATGAATTGAAAAGGCACTTTAACTTAATATAATAATATAAAAAAAAATGCCATAGCAATCCCCAATAATTTTAAATATTACACAAGAGAGTATATCAGCTAAAGAAAGATTATTATACAAAATGAAATTGTGCTCTGCATTGAACCTTCACTTGGCGTAACAATAACTTTTACTCCAGAGCCATAGTGGTCTCTGACTTAAAACTATGACTGCTTAAGGGAAATAAAATATCACTGCTCACAAACAACAATGAAGGTGTTGACATGAGCTTTAAAAGCCAGCACGTTACGTCCTTGTGCTATCCCAATTTCATGAATGCTTTTGAGAATAAACTCAATTCTCATAGGAAGTGACCTACTTCCACACTCACATTGGTGAAATCTGTCGAGAGTGCTCCTGTAAGTTTAACACTCCACACATATGAGTAACAAATTTTCATTAAGAACTTAGTAAGCTCAACATTCACAAATCATTACAGGAAACAATTCACTCACATCATAGGGAGGGAATAAAAAGTAGTGCATTTTTTCACATCAAGTCATCATATGATTCATTTTTCCATTGAACCTAGTTATAGGATCTCTAGTCCCCATGTTGGATTTCCTCATATATGACTCAAGGATTTATATAGGCTTCAATCATATCCCTCTCGATGTGCTCCCGGCCTTTTCTCTTGCTAAGGCCTTAGTAAGAGGATTTGCAAGATTATCACACAATTTGACATATCAACATTAATGGTACCACCTGTCAAATACGATCTTACAATACTGTGTTTCCACTTTATAACTTTGGATTTACCGTTGAAATATAATTTTGAACTCTATCAATTGCAGCATTGCTATCACAATGAATTAAGATAGAAGAAATTGGTTTTTCAAAATAAGGTATTTGAAATTGTTGGTTGATATAGGATATTCTCCATATCAAGATTTGATCCTCTAAGATCTTAAGATAATTGTTGTAATTCTAGAATATATTTTTCTCTTCTTTTTTTTTTTTTTTGTAAAATATATGATTTTATTGAATTCCAGATTTTATGGGATCTAGGTGATTTCGTTCCACAATCTCCCATGTATATAAAGTTATGTATATGACATAGAAAGACATAAATGAAATTATTCAACTATCTAATTTTCACATGTTATCAGAGCTTTAGGCTTTTTCCTGACTAGTTTTATTCATCTTGTCTTGAAAAAATCTTTTTTTTTCTATCTTTATCCAAAACCATTCAAGAACCATGTCAGAATATGTGATTGTTGCAACTATTCCAGCCTCTGGAAATGTTTTTGCAACTGTAGAGAATATCTCAACAATTTCAACTGGTGATTTGCAAACATTCAAGCCTCTTATCGGTTGAATGGAAAAAATTACCTAAAATGGGCCCAACTGATTCATACATTTTAAAGGGTAAAGGGAAAATACGACACCTTCTCGATACAAGACCATCTAAAGAATACCCCACGTTTGATACATGGGATGAACATGATGTGGTGGTGTTGTCTTGGTTTTGGAACTCTATACTTTCAGAAATGAGCGATAACATTATGTTAACTGAGCACCGCTTAGGAAATTTAGGATGCAGTGAAGGAGACGTACTCTAAAGTACATGATGTAATTTCCAGGATCTATGAAATAAAAATATTTTTTTTGCAGCAAAATAGGGAAATCGACCTATCACTAAATATTCTAACTTTTTATAGGGGTTATGAAAAGAAATGGATCATTATTAATGCATTCAAATGGATTGTAAAGATGATTCTGTAATTCTGAAAAACTTTATTGAAAAGAAAGGATTTATGATTTTCTTGCAAGGCTAAATGCAGAATTTGATTCCATGAGAGTGTTAATCTTAGGAAAAGAAGATTTGTCATCATTGAATGAGACAATGACCATTATACAGAAGAAGGATGGAGGAATGTTATACTTGAAACTCAAACTAATGAAGGGTCAGCTCTTTAGCAAAAGGAACAAGTCCAAAAGAATCTGAAGTTTAACAATGAGAGAGCACCATCAAGCCTTCGGGTTCATTCAAACTGTCATTCAATAGGGACAATCTATATTGCACATATTACAAAAAATATCGACACACCCGAGAGATGTTGGAGACTCAATGATAGACCTCCAAATAGAAACATTAGTGATGGAAAGTAGACACATATAGTTGTTCATTGGTCTTCACATGTATTTCTTGCTCTTTTGTTACTAATATCTCAGACAAAATTTCTCCAATATAGCTGGTTGATTCTAGGGCAACTGATCACATGACCAATTCCCTTTATCTCTTCATATCATACTCCCCTTGTCCTTGTTATAAAAAAATAATTATAGCTGATGGTTCATTTATTATTGTATTTGGACAAAGAGACATATACCGGAGAAATTCTTGATAATTAAAGTTATTTGCAAATCTCATTTCTAACCAAAAAATCACCAAAAATTTCAAATGCCAAGTAACTTTCTTCCCTTCATATTGTTTATTTCAAGAATAGAATACAAAGGAGATGATTGGGCGTACTAGTAAGAAATGTGGTCTTTATTGTCAAGATGTCCACAGTGGTGAAGATATAACTAAGAATTTCGTATCTAGTTTATTCTTGTCTAAATCTGTTATGTTCAATAAAGAGAAAGTATGATTTTCTCATCATTGATTAGGTCAACCAGCCTTTTATGTAATCAAAATGATGTTTCCATCTTTATTCAAAGATTTGATTATTGAGTCTTTACATTGTGATGATTGTGAAATTGCAAAACACAAACGCGTTTCCTATTTAATTAGTCACAAAAGAATTCAAACTCCATTTTCTCTTATTCATAGTGATATTTGGAGACCCTCTTCCATTCCTAATATTTCTGGTGCTAGATGATTTGTGTCATTCATCGATGAATGTAAAAGAGTAACGTGCACGGATCTATTTTCTAAAGAAGAAAAATCAAATTTTAGTCGAATTCATCCTACTTTTTTTAATTTGATCAAAACCCAATATAATGTGCCTATGTAAAGATTCCAATTTGATAATGCCAAAGACAACTTCAATCAAATCCTCTCTGTTTTCTTCTAAAAGAGTGGATTATTCATGAATCCTCATGTGTCAATACTCCTCAACAAAATGGAATAACAGAGAGAAGAAACGGTCTATTATATAACATTACTAGATCACTATTGTTTCACAAAAGGGTGCCAAAACAATATTGAGGGGAAGTTGTCCTAACTGCTGCACATCTTAGTAACAAAATGTCGTTGAGAATTTTCAACTTTAAAAGTCCGCTTGACACTCTTAGAAATTTCTTTCTGAATTTTAAAATTTTCAATAAATTGGTTACTAGATTTTTGGGGGTGTTGCCTATGTTTATATTCATTCTCAAAATAGAGGCAAATTAGACCTAAATGTTTTTAAGTGTGTTTTCTTAGGATATTCTCCTACTCAAAAAGGTGATAAGTGTTATCAACCATCATCAAAGAAATTCTTTGTTTCCTGATGTTACATTTGATAAGAGTGAATCCTTTTTTGGTCATTCTTACAATCAAGGAGAGTTATTGAAGGGAGAGGGACCCCTAGACTTGTCACTATTTTATTTGTTTATTTCTAGTCGTGTCAAATCCTTGCCTGAGTCATCATTTCTTCGGTCACCCGAGTCTCTAAATTCAAATGAATTTATTGAGTCTCCTAATCTAGATATAGATAATGAAATTCTAGAAAATAATCTACCATTGTAGGTTTATTCCAAAATGAAAGAGGCTAACTGATCAAACTACTCAGCTGCAGTCATCTCCTGAGGTTACTGCTCTTAGTACCCATCTTGAACCTGTTGAACTATCAGAAATACAGAACCAAACTAATCATGAAGAAGAACCTAACCAACCTAATGACCTTGACCTTCTAATTGCACTCATAAAAGGAACCAAAACTTAGACACAACACCTTTTGAACCTTTCCTTGACATATCAAAATATATCCCCCCCCCCCAAGTCATAAAGTTTTTCTCTGTAACCTCCACACAATTTCTATCTCCAAATATTTGTCTGAAGCACTAGAAAACATAGAGTGGGAAAAAGCTACGAAGGTTGAAATTGAAGTGTTGGAGAAAAACAAAATTGTGGAAATTGTGGAATTACCAAAAGGGAAAAAGTTGGTCGGATGCAGATGGATGTTACTGTGAAATATAAGTCAGATGGGTCCATATAAAGATCTAAAGCTCATTTGGTAGCAAAGAGTTCTACACAAACCTATGAAATTGATCATTTGGAGACTTTTTCATGTGGCAAAAATGAATACTTTGAGAACCTTATTATCATTGACTGCAATTTTTAATTGAAACCTACAACCATTTGATGTAAAATATACTTTTTTATATGAAGACTTAGATGAGGAGATCTATATGAAGGTGCCATCTGATTTTGAAATCTAGAAGGGAATGGTGTGTAGATTGAAGAAGGAACTCTATGGATTAAAGAAATCACCTCATGCATGGTTTGGAAGATTTACAAAGGTTATGATCAAGTTAGGTATCGACAAAGTCAAGGAGACCACACCTTGTTCATTGACACTCAAAAATAGAAAATGTGACAGCATTATTGATTTATGTAGAAGACATCATAGTAGCATGTAATGATTCAGAGGAGCTACAAAACTTGAAGAAGTGTTTATTGAAGGAATTTGAATCAAAGAGCTTGGAAAATTAAAGTATTTTTTGACAATCAAAGTGGCACACTCAAAATAATGAATCTTTATTTTTCAACAAAAATATGTGTTTGATTTGCTGAAAGAAATAAGAAAATTATGGTGTAAACCAATGGCTACACCAATTGAATATAATCATAAATTGTACAATGCTCTAGAAGATTTTGTAGTAGATAAAGGCTTGTACAAAAATTGATTTACTTGTCTCATACAAAGCCAAATATTTTCTTTGTTGCAAGTGTTGTTAGCCAATTTATGCATGATCATAGAAAATGCATCTTCAAGCTATCAACAAGATTCTACAATATCTAAAGGGAAGTCCAGCAAAAGGAATACTATTCAAAAGAGAAGGAGACATAGTTTTAGAGGCTTATATTGATGGAGACTATGCTGGTTCATTAGTAGATCAAAGGTCAAGTTCTAGATATTGCACTTTCTTAGGAGGAAATTTGGTAACTTGGAGGAGTAAAAAATAAAATGTAGTACCCAGATCAAGTGCAGAATTCGAGTTTAGATATATGGTTATGGGAGTTTGTAAGTTATTATGATTAAAGATAATCCTTGATAATTTGAAGATAAGATGAGAAGGACCTATGAAACTATATTGTGACAATAAATCAACAATAAGTATAGCTCATAATTTTGTACAACATGATCGCACTAAGAATATTGAGGTATCTAGATATTTCATTATGGAGAAATTAGATAGCGGACTCATTTGTACGTCATTTGTATCAACAAAAGATCAGGTGGCCGATGTTTTAACAAAATGACTGCCAAATAATGTGTTTCAAGATAAAATAAGAAAGCGAGGAATAGAAGATATTCATTCACCCGCTTAAGGGAGAGTGTTGGCTGATAGAGGATGATCATCAAAGATCTTAAGATAATTGTTGTAATCTAGAATATCCTTTTCTCCTCTTTATTTTTTGTAAAATATATGATTTTATAGAATCCTAGATTTCATAGGATCTAGGTGATTTTGTTCAACAATCTCTCATGTATATAAAGTCATGTATATGACATAGAAAGACATGAATGAAATTATTCAACTATTTTATTCCACAGAAATATAAATCTCTCAACCAATTTGTTTCCTCACTAGCTGAAGCTAGCTAAAACAATTAGTTTAGCCTCCATTATTGAGTTAGCAATTATAATTTGCTTTTTTGATCTTCAACAAATAGCACCACCACCCAAAGTAAACATATAACTAATAGTAGAACAAAAATCTCTTGATAAAGTATTTCAATTTGCATTAGAAAAACCTTCAAGTACAACAAGATATTTTCCGTAGAACAAACTATAAGTTTTTGTCCAATTAAATATCCCATAACTCTTGTTATAGCATGTCAATGTTCATTACCAGACTTACTTGCGAACCTGCTAAGTACTTCACCTGCATAACAGTGGCTGAGCCAAATTTTTTGTCAATGGTGTTCATACTTTAGGACAAGTAAAAAATAAACCTTGCTGCTCAGGATTTTCGTTACTTTTATTCTTTTTTTTAACTTTAAAAACGGAACTAATTTTTTTAAAAGTAAAACGCCTAAGCCTAGGCTCGAACCCAAGCTTCCAAGACAAATTTGAACAACCTTAACCATTGGGTTATCTTTCTTTACTATGTTAAAGGTATTTAACAATTAGTATATATCCAAAAATATTGATATTTAAAATATATACTCGCAAATATTTTTCGAGGAAGGTTGTTCATCTAACCACCCTTGTTAAGGTATAGCTCCGTGGTTGCTGCATAAGCAATATCAGGTCTAGTGCAATCAGTCATATATCTCAAACTTTCGATTAATCTATCATATTCCTTTTGATTTATTACATCATTTTCACTTTGAACAGGGAACAAGTGAAAATTTGAATCAAAAGGAGTTACAAAATGCTTGCAATCAAGAAAGTTATATTTTTTCAAAATTTTCTCAACATAATGTGATTGGTCAAGGAAAATTCTATCACATGTTCTTGTAATTTTTATTCCAAGAATAAAATTTACCTCACTAAGATCTTTCATATCAAAATGGCTTTTAAATATATTTTTAGCTTCATCAATAACATTCATGTTAGAGCCAAAGATCAATAAATCATCAGCATATAGGCAAATAATAACATGTGATTTATTTCAAGACTTATTATATATGCACTTATCACACTCATTTGTTTTTAAAATCATTTTAAATCATGCTGAAATCAAACTTTTCTTGTCATTGCTTTGGTGCCTGTTTCAAGCCATATAGGGATTTAGTAAGTTTACACATTTTTCTTTCTTGGCCTGCTTCAACAAAATATTCGGGTTGATCCATATATATTTCCTCATTTAGGTCTCCATTTTTTTAAAAAAATTTACATCCATTTAATGAATTTACAAATAAAAAATTGCAGTCATAGCAGTTAAAAGTCTTATGGATGTAATTCTAGTTACCGCAGAAAAAGTATCAAACAATTATAGGCCTTCTAGTTGCATAAAGCTTTTTGCAACTAGTCTAGCCTTATATTTATCAATAGATTCATCGAGTTTCAACTTTTTTCGTAAGACCCATTTGCAACAGATTATTTTACAATCTCATGGTAAATAAACTAATTTTCAAGTTTTATTAGAAATTAGTGATTGCATTTTATCATTTTACATCCTCTTTCCATAAAATAGAATCATGTAAAGATAAAGCTTCTTCCAAAGTGTGAGAGTCATCTCCAACATTAAACACATAAAACTCAGGATCAAAAAAAAATTCTACTCTAGCTTTTTTACTTTTTCTTAACTCGAAATCACCGATTTCTTTATTTTTCAAAGTAAAAGTAAAAGAACTAGGTAGTGACAAAATATTTTGTTCAATCCTTTGACCCCCACTATTTTAGAATCAAAATGAAATTTATTTTCATGAAAAATAGTATCATCCGATTCTATTATAATATTATCTTCAAGATTAAAAAATCTATAGTTTGTACTATTTGAAGTATAACCAAGAAAAGCACAAGTAGTACCCAACTGTGTAATCTTGAGATCCATTAGTCTCACAAAGGCTAGAAGACCCCAAGCTCTTAAATATCCCAAACTTGACTTGTGACCTTTCCACAATTCAAAATGTGTCAATTTAGACTTTTTATGAGGCATACGATTCAACACATAACAAGTAGTCAAAATAGCTTCACCCCGTAAATTTAATGGTACACGTGACCCAATAAGCGTGACATTAGTCAATTCAATCAAAGTTCTATTTTTCCTTTCCGCTACACCATTAGATGCATGAGAATAAGGGGGTGTACTTTCATGAATTAATCTCAATGATCTAAAAAAAGAACTAAACTCATTTGACTCATATTCACGACCTCCATCACATTAGTCCTTTTTTATTTTTCTTCCAAATTGTTTATAAACCTCATGAAGATAGATTTTAAAATTTTTAAAATCAACACTTTTATTTTTCGTCAAGTAACATACATAACTTAGAAAAATTATCAATGAAAGTGATAAAATATATATTTCCTCCACGAGTTAAAATTCATCCAAGTTTACAAATATCAGTATGAATTAATTCCAATAAATCAGTTTTTCATTCAACTTGAAAATGAAGACTTTTAGTGATTTTGACTTTACTACAAGTCTCACACTTTTCGAAATTATTTTTAATCATTGGATTTAATCCTAAACTACTCATAATTCCAACATAACGATCATTAATATGACACAAATGAGCATACCAAAAATTAGTCGAAGAAAGCATTTCAACATTCAGTTTGAACATCCCATCATAAGCATATCACTTTTCCACAAAAATATCTTTGTTTACAAATACATGTTGATCAGATTCAATATTCTGTTTAAAGAGTAATTTATTAAGAAAAAAATTAGACATAAAAAATCATGGAAAGAGTATAAAGTATATCTTTCAAAGTTAACACATTTTCAGAGGTAAAATACAATTCGACATCTCCCATTCCAAGCACTTGAGTAGTGTGAGAATCACCAAGCATGATGGTTTTAGACTCCTCAAAGGAGTATATTTTTTAAATCAATCTGTGTCATAACAGACATGACGGTTTGCACCAGAATTAGCCCACCATCCATCAACATTCTCAATCATGTTTGTGTCGTTAATCACTACCACAAAAGGTTCTTATTCGGTAACGTTTGCCTAAGGTATAGGACCACATTTTTGGAATTTATAAAATCAAGCAATATGTCCACTCTTGCCACAAACAAAGCATGGTCCCTTATCTTGAACTTGTTGATTTTTCTGCTTGGTTAATTCCATCACTATTTTTGTTGGGAGGTCTACCATTATCTTTCTTAAAAAATTTCTTCTTAGGCTTCATAGAAGTGTTTTTGTGAGATTCAGGAGTAGCATTACTTGAAGTAATTAAATTTACCTTCATTGTGTTGTTGCTCTCTTCTGATTGTAAAAGTGCATCTTGGCCCATTGCCTCCTCTTCCACGCAGATTTTTATTATCAATGTTTCAAGAGAGGTTTCCTTTTGTTTGTGGCGCATAGTTTTTTTAAATTCCTTTCTAGAAAGTAGAAGTTTATCTACTATACCACAAACAATAAGGTTATCTCATATTTTGATCTCTTCGGACGTGCTCTCCAATAATCATTATTAAGTCTTGAGCTTGATCTACCACTGATTTGTTGTCCACCATTTGAAAATGAAAAAAACTTACTAGCCACATATGTTTTCGCTCCAACCTCTTCGATACGATACTTACTCTACAATGCTTTTTAAATTTTCTTTGAACTAGAGTAAGTTCTATCATAACAATTAAGAATATATGACCAACACTTGTAGGAATCACCATCGTACTTTTTCACATTCTCATCATGATGCGAAATAAGTTCATCATCATTTATGGAGGTGTAATCAACTTCATTAGGATTTTTCTTTATTAACACATAAGAAACATTGAGAAGACTTAAGTAGAAAAATATTTTGCCCTTCCATCTCTTGTAATGGTTACAATTGAGCCAAAATGACTTGTTAATATCTCCCATCTTGACATTCGTGAGTTTTTCAATTGTAGCCATTTCTCCTTAAAATTGTTGGTGGAAATTACAAGATTATAATTGAAAATAAAACGAAGAAATAAAAATATCTTCAGGATATGGCGCAGATATCTCACTCTCTTTAAGGAGATTCAAGCCCACTACAGTAAATGTTTTCAACGTCCAACAGTAGTCCTCTTGAATCGTCCCCTCCAGAATACAAAAACCTAATTACAAAGAATAACTCAACAAATATTAGACAAGAGTTGAATCCAAAGCTCCACAAAAAGATTTCCTCCTTTCAACAAATAAATATTCTCTTTCTATATTTTTTTTGTACCCAAAACAAATGAATGCCATCACTATTTATAGTTGACGTGAGAGTTGGCTTTTCAAATGATAAGGTTGAAGAATTTATTGATATTGTCATCTAAATGACCATTTCAAAGTCTTCATATAATCAATCTTATAGAACATTACTTATTGGCCAAATCCCCCACTCACCACTTAATAAAATGTGTTTCTTCTTTTATTTTTTCTTAATTATTTGGTTTGTGTGATCGTTATTTCACATTGAATTATGTGAAACTTTTTTTTTTCTCATGTCTTAAAAAGCGGGAAGTTCTTATATTTAAAAGTAATTTGATTCTATCTTTTAATTTTAAATTTAGCAATATGTTTTTATAATCACATTAATGCTAATAATATATTTAAAATCACAAATTTAGACTCAATCAAACAATTTCAAAAATATTTCTATGGTCTATTATTTTTTTTGTATGTGCATAATTTCACACGAGTTTCTCATATAACAAAGTATTATGAAAAGATTAACTTGCTAATTATCATCTCGCAAAATTTATACTCCATCCGACTCAATTTATATGATGTAGTTTGACTAGACACATACCTTAAAAAAATATAGGAAGACAACGAAAAAGTATAAATTATGTACTTACTTAGTCATTGATTCTTTAATAAAATAGAAAATGTCATCTTTATTTTAATATATATGAATAAAAATAAATGGTTATGAAACGATAACTTTAATGAGAATATATATCAGTATTTTTTGTCAAATGTTCAACTTAAGTTAGGGTCAAATAAACTGACATTAAGAGTACTAGCTAGTTGCACTTAGAGGGCATGGAAAGTTATCAATTAAGACTGGCTAAACATGACAATATTTTCTCCAAAGACTTTTCGAATGCCTAAGTCTCCACAATTTTCCCAATTAATAAGGTGAATACGTTTTTTTATTTATTTACATGACTATTTTATTTTAGGAAAAATTACATGGTTAAGCAAACATATATTAGTTAATTAGTCATCATAGCTATGGTTTTAGTTAATTACCATTCACAACCAACATTCAGTGATAATTACGTGGGATGGGATTTCGAGTTTGTATAATTCAGAATGTGTATAATATAATTTGTATAACTTTTGTATATTGTTATTTTGTATAATATAATTTGTATAACTGTTTAAAGTTCAAATGTTTGTGTGTGTATAAATTCGTTATTTCGAGTTTATACAAAAATAACTCAATTATACAAACGTACCCGCGAATTATACAAACTCACCTGCGAATTATACAAATCCACGAATTATACAAATCCGTGAATTATACAAATGAGGCAGCTTAAACTGTAACTACACCGTAAATATGCAAACTATAGCAATAGAACATAATTAAATTTATTTTAATGGCTATTTACGAAAATTCTCCATGTTGGGTAGAGGCCCAAAAAGAATTGCGTTGCAACGGATCTATTTTTGTAAGGGAAAAAGAATAAATATACCTCCGAACTATCGTAAATGGTATGCAGATACCCTCCATCATACTTTTGGGACATTGGTGCCCCCGCCGTCCAAAAACTAGAGTATATATACCCTTTATACTAACGAACATACACATGTCATAATCTTATCCACAGATCCAACATTTATTAAATATCGGATCGACGGATAAGATTGTGCCACGTGTCCCTATTTAGTCTTCCGTTAGAGTATATATGCTCTAGTTTTGGACGATAGGAGCACATATGTCCCAAAAGTATGAAGGAGGGTATCTGCATACCATTTACGATAGTTCGGAGGTTATTTAACATATTAACATATTAAAAAATGTTAATATGAATTTTGATCCTCATATTTAGTTCAATCCGCTAGAAAAGGATTGGTTATATCTTAATTAGCTACCGAAAATTCTTGCTCATACACCCTCCCCCTTTTCTTTCTCAATTGTGCTAAGAGAAGACAAAAATAAGAATTCTATAATTTCTAAATACGAAATCATTAATGATTTTTAATCCATAGATATTTAACTTTTTCCAAAGAAAAAAGAGATAAAAGTATCGAAAAAATTGTGTAGATCCAATTCGAAGAAAAAGAAATAAAGAGATTAGAAAACATAATAATAAAAATTAGCGATGGATATGGTGATGAACAAGGCAGGTTCGTATTTGATTGGTCAGAAAGCTGGCAAGGAATTCAATTCCGTCACCAATGATCTTAACGTACGCAATTTTCTTTTTTACGTTTTATTTATTTGACTATTTAGATTTGTTTAATTTATGATTTGGTAATGAAGATTGAATTTTATTGTCTTTTAGAGGTTCTATAAATATTTATAGAATTCATATGAAATTTTGTTTTTTTTCTTTAATAGCATACATGTTTGTTCTAGAGTTTTTTGTGATCTAGTTTCTTTCTTGTAATCTAATTTGGAGGGAAAAAAATTATTTACTTACACATGAGAATAACAGAATTGAGGAGAAACTAGATGGGGATATGAGAATTGGGAATATGGGACTTTGTTGAGTTTTATTATTTATAATTATTTGATATTCGAAATTCATTGATCTATCTATCAAGATTCTAATACAGATGTCTTTGTTGGCATTGACAATAATTTGTTTTTTTTTTAAAACATGGTAGTAAAGCACATAAAATTGTTGGAGGAACCAAATGGATAGTCATCTTAAACAATAATGTTACCATCGTCTATATAGTTGTGGCTACATGGAATTCTTCTTTTTTGTTTTATTTTCTTCATTCTGACCTTTTTTCCCCTTCAAAATTAGAACTTGCAAAACAGTATTACTGGAGGAACCAAAAAGCTCGTGAACAAAATGAAAGGTTAGTGAACATCTCATCTAAGAGTTTAAATTATTAGTCAGTGTACATTTTATTTACTGAATTATTTCTTTACCTCCCCCCTCAAACTCCCTCGGTATCCCCTTATTGCTCTGCTACAATTTTGAAATTTGTGACTGTCTCATCTAAAAGTTAAAGTTACATGCTATAGTTTTAGTTACATAGTTATATTATTTTGTACACATACTTAAGAATGTTGATATCATCCCCTACTATTAATATTGGTTTTGTAGGAAAAACACAAAGGCCATTACCAGAGCTACTAAAGGAGTATGAAATTCCAGCGGGCATTTTCCCTCGCGAAGCAACAAACTACGAGTTTAACGAAGAGACAAAGAAACTTACTGTCCATCTACCTGAGATATGTGAAATTACATACAGAGATGCATCGATAGTGCGATTCAATAATACAGTTAGTGCACATATAGAGAAGGGAAAGTTAGATGAAATAGAAGGAATGAAAACAAAAGTGATGTTCCTTTTTATAACAGTTAGTGTTATTTTGTTTGAACAAACAGAGATTCATTTCACTGCTGGATTGAGGAGAACACGTCCAAGAAATGCATATGAAGCAATAAGAGATGGAATTGGGATAGACAAATTTTAGTGAGACCAACTAATGCTAAACATTAAGTTTATCGTATTATAATACGATAAAATTTGGGGAGAATTGATTTTGTAGTTCACTTGTAATTTTTTTTAGTTTTATGATCTTTTTATGAGAGATCTTCTTTTTACACATGTTTTAGACTTTCTTGATTGTCCGTGTAGTAGTTGTAACTAAAAGATTGTATTGATAGTCTGAGTTCAAATTTCAACTAGTATTTTAGTTTTTTCAGATATTACATACATAGCCTTTTCTTAGAGAACTCGGAAGTTAGGAGTTTGATTCAATAGATCAATCTCAATCCTAGTCCATTCAACCAAAAAGTCGTTTGATAACATCATGATGTATTAACATGTCGTGTTAAATCGAGAAGGATACGTTCTACGGGATGAATTTGCAGATAGGATAGATCAAATATACCTAGTTTTTGATTCCCATATAAGAGATGAAAATGAATTAGAATTAGTTAACATATCATTAACTCTCGAAGGACCATGATTATACTATTAACTCCGTGAATTAGCATGACAATTACTAAGGTGTAGACATGATGTGAATACGAAAAGTGTCATAACCCTGGAATCTATATCCTCTATGAATTTAAACCAATTTATAAATTTGATCACTTTGTATTTATAGTCATAAATTAGAAATAAACAAAATTATAACCACCAACTCTTTTGTGAAAAACACTTGTTCTCTTAAGTATAATATATTCCATCGAATAATTATCAGTAGTAAGTTTTGTGAAATTCGAGCTTCAAAAATTGCAAAGAAATTGTTATATTACTTGGCAACTACATATACTTGCGTGTACACAGAAATTGCAACATTTATTACATTTCATGCTTTACTTCTTGTTAAACAACGAAAGAGGCTGGTTCTCAGTGAATTAGGTGGCATTATAAAATAATAGAGCGCATAATTCATAATTAATGTGTGGAAACACACGTACGTACATTCAAAGTTATGTGATTTTATTAAAATCATTTTACATCACTCATACATTCAAACGACGAAAATAGGACAACATGAATTGATGTTAGTGGTAAAGATAAATAAGCATAGTATACAGTCAAAAAAGTTTATAATAGCATCGTTTGTTTCGTTATCTTTTAGTTGCTTTGGCAAAATATTATATTATTAAAAACATGTGATTATATAATATAATATAATAAAGAGAAAATTACGCGGTTAAGCAAACTTATTCTACTTAATTAGTTATCATAGCTTTAGTTTGTTATAATTACCACTCGTGACTAACTTTAATCATTAATTACATGAGTTGACTTTGAATTTGTATAGTTAACCACGTTTGTATAATTCGCAACTAACAATTCTTCGATTGATTTGTATTTGTATATGACAATGATTTCCTTTGGTTTTTCAATTTTATTACCATATACATTCAATCTTTCTTTGTATAACTTTTTTAAGTTTGTATAAATGTGTAGTTTTCGGATTTTGTATAATATAATTTATATAATGTAATTTGTAGAATATAAATTGTATAATTGTTTAAAGTTCATATGTTTATGTTTGTATTGATTCATTATTTCTAGTTTTTATCATATTTGTATAATGCAGACTTTGTATTACTCAATTATACAAAACCACGCGAATTATACAAACGAGATACTAATTATGCAAATTATTGCCCTCTCCCGCTCTCTTCTCTTCTCCCTCTCCCAATCTCTCTCGCCTTTCTCCAGTCTCCTCCCTCTCCCAATCTCGCTCGCCAGATATACAAATACATATGTATACCAGTTACATATATACAATTATCTAACCGATATACATATGCATTTCACCTCTCTCCCACTCTCTGCCCTCTCTCCTCCCTCTCCCAATCTCGCTTGCCACTCTCCTCCCTATAACATGTAGCTACAAATCGTAATTAGCAAACTATAATTATGGAGCGTAATTAAGTAATTTTTGAGTGGCGATATGTGAAAGTTCCCCTATAAAAAATCAATTTCACTTAAAACATAATTATTATAATAAAATCTAATTATAGAGATTTTTTACTAAGTTTAATAAGTTAGAAAGGAAAAAAAAAACGAAAATAAGTTAGGATTTGGCAACAAATTTTCAAAATATTTTCTACAAGTCATTTTTGGGGTGAAATTTCACTATATATGTGTTTGTCCATAGATTTTGGGAGAAATACTTGACTTTTAAAAAAATATTATTTATACTCATAAGTTCTAAAAATTAATAAAAATACTCATAAGCTAGTTTGTATTATCATTTTATAATGAAAATGTTCGGTAAAAAGTCATGACAACATACATAATTAATATGAATTTGAAAAAAGAGGAAATAAACAAAATGAAAATACCATTGATTTGTACCCAAAAATACTACTATTACTACTTGTAATTAGAAGTGACTTCGAAGAGCATACTCAGATAAAAATCGTACAAAATATATATATTTGAGATATTTGTCAAATATATATTTGCTAAATAATAATAAATTATATAGCAAAACATTAATTTAAAAAAATCAAATATATTTGTGATCAAACGGCCTGGAAAAACAAAAGTCTAATACTTCAATCTAGGAGAGTCCGGAATCTAAATAAGTCACAAAAAGATAAAAGTGACCAAAATAAGCCATTATCCTAGTAATTAACTAAAATAGGCTTAGTGGAAGAAAAAAATCCATTTTATGCAATATTCCAAACGTTTTTTGTTAGTCTCATAACGTGTATATTTTAATACATAACGGAACTATTTTTTACACCTTGTAAAACGGAACTATTACTTACACTTTGTAAAAGTGTAAGTTTTTCTTACACTTTGTAAAGTGAAAGTTTTTCTTACACTTTATAAAGTGGAAGAAAAAATTATGTTTTACAAAGAGAAATATTTTTCACATTCTCTTTACGAAACTTTTGTTGTGTTTGTCATACAGTTATATTGATTTTGACATATCATTAAAACGGAAAAAATTATTACATTATGTATTTTTATTTTTTTGTTCTGAAAACTCCTCCAAGCTCTATTTAAGGACGTTCAAACATCGTACCTTCAACATCTTTTGTCTTCTATTTTTCTTCATTTCAATCACAAAAAATGTCTTCTAAACCAAAAGTTAGAGTTTCGATTTATTGGGATGGCGAAACTATACATGAGGAAAATATCGTTTATTATAATTGTCTTTCCAAACACAATGCTAAATATTTAATTAATGTCAAATATCATAAATTTCTTTCATCAATTTATAAAAGAATGAGTATAAATAGTACTGATTATAATTTGATTATAGTCGAAAAATATCCTACTTCAGTTTTGTCACAAGGACAAGTAAAATTTTGGAGAGTGGATTATCTATAGTGACGAATCGTTGACCGACTTTTTGAGGGTTCCAAATGACTACATAGATCAAGTTAACACTTATGATACATAATGTAATAATTTTTTCCTTAAATAAAGCTTGGAGGAGTTTTCAGAATAAAAAAATAAAAATACATAATGTAATAATTTTTTCCGTTTTTATGATATGTCAAATCAATATAATTGTATAACAAACACTGCAAAAGCTTCATAAAGAGATACAATTTAATGCAAAACGTGAAAAATATTCCTCCTTGTAAAACAAAAATTTTTCTTCCACTTTATAAAGTGTAAGAAAAACTTATACTTTACAAAATGTAAGAAATAGTTCCGTTATATATTAAAATATACCCGTTATGAGACTAACGAAAAACGTTTGGAATATTTCATAAAACGGAATTTTTTCTTCCACTAAGCCTATTTTAGTTACTTACTAAAATAGTGACTTATTTTGGTCACTTTAATCTTTTTATGGCTTATTTAGGCTCCGGATTCAATCTAGGACAAGAGTTATTAACACGTAAGATGATAACGATATATTCCAGAATTTTCCAATTTTGATACCCCTAAGTATTCAGCTTTTTTTTATTAGGGCCACGAGCCTGCCACACGCCTCGTACAATTGGACTAATCGACAAATCCCACGTGTCACTGCCTCATCGGCTCAAATAAATCGTACTCTACTTGATTACTCTCATCAACCTTTCTATATACTTATCTCTTGTCAATGCTAATCTCAATATTGAAAATTATCATCTTTCTTATTAGTTTTTCTAAATTCTGAAATAATGGCAGTTTCAGCTACTCTTATGAATCCGTTGAAAACTTCATTGTTATCTTTTTCTTCTGTTTCAAATGTTGTTTTTCCTAAGAAACAATACTTTAAACTTTGTGCAACATCTGATGTTTCACTTACTGGTGTGGTGTTTGAGCCATTTGATGAAGTTAACAAGGATGAATTTATGGTTCCTATCACACCACACACTTCACTTGCTCGACAGAGGTACGCCGACGAATGTGAAGGTGCTATCAATGAGCAGATCAAGTCAGTTCTTTACCTCTTTTCATTTTTCTTTCTAGTGCTTTAGCTATAGAGATGTTATGGTTGTTGGTGTTTGTTCGTTTTAATTTATTCGTTATAGTTTGACTAGAGACAAAGTTTACAGAAAATAAGAAGAAAAATCTTCAAATTTTGTGGTTTTATACTAAAAATGTGTATACAGAATTAAAATGTTTTTCAGATCTGGTGTGCTTAAACATGTTACATGAGATATTATAATTAAAGAGTTACAACTAGAGAAAATGATATTTTTATTGTACTAAAAAGATCGAGAAGTAAAACATATTATTGAAATAGTAAGAGTAAAAACTATTGAAAACAAATAAATAAAATCTGATCTTTTCACAAGTTAAGATTTAGATGAGATGGCACACAACATATTATGATAAGATCTTGGGGTTCAAGTACCACCCTTAATCAAAAGGAATTTTTAGGTGTTTGTCACATGAAAGATAAAAGAATTAAGTCGCACATGAATGAACGTGTTGAAATCATATAGTTAAGTAAATAAAAATATGTTTATCTTTAATAGATTTTTAAGTTTTTAGAGAAGATACACACAGTAAATCAGAAACCCCTGTTTCTTTTAGTACTGACATGGATGTATATACTCTGTCTAAACAATAGAAATTAAATAGATCCAAAAGGGGTAGAGGAAAATCATGGGTATATATATATATATATAAGATCTAACTTTTATAATCTAATAGTGAAAAAGGTCATCTGAAAGATAATTATGCACAATTATTCATAGAAAGTGAGACGGGTAACCTAGAAAATAAGACAGGTTATCTGCTATAACAAGTTAAAATATAATGACGGTACATATATATAAGTTAAATTGTTTTGCTGATTGAGTTCAATGTGTATTTGATTGCAGTGTGGAGTACAACATTTCGTATGTATACCACGCCATGTTCGCCTACTTTGACAGGGACAACGTAGCTCTAAAAGGCCTCGCAAAGTAATGACTAGAAAATCGTCAATCTCCTTGTACAATATTTTCCATATTTTTCAGTGTTCATATGTTAATGGAGAAATTTTGTATCAGATTCTTCAAGGAGTCAAGTGAAGAAGAAAAGGAACATGCTGAGAAGTTAATGCATTATCAGGTCCCCTTGCACAATCATAAAATTTGAAAAGCACACTATACTCCCTCTGTCTCAATTTATGTGACATATTTTCCGTTTTAGTACATCTCAAAAAGAGTGTTGCATTTCTATAATTGCAAATAATTTAGATTTACACTTCCCCTAATTTTGTTGTTAATGAAATGATTTATAGTCACATAAATGGTCGGAAGTTTATTTTTTTTGCTTCTTATGAATAACAGAACATCCGAGGAGGAAGAGTGAAGCTACATTCTATTATGATGCCTCCCTCTGAATTTGATCATGTTGATAAGGGAGACGCGTTGTATGGTTAGTTTTCTTGCATTCTTTTACGAGCATTATAACTTTTTTGAGTCAATAATGTGCCCCTTCAAACACATCCGATAAAATTGGAACGATACAGAAAAGATAATCATAACTCCATCACAAGAATGACACGCACAAATTAAGAAATGATCCAAATTTAAGTCAATATTATCAACTCTTATCTGTTTGTGATGCAGCAATGGAACTGGCATTGTCCTTGGAGAAGTTAACAAAGGAGAAACTTTTGACCCTGCATAGCGTAAAAACGTCTTCTTTTCTCTTCATATCAGAGATAATTTCAAGTGTCCAATTGCCTAAATGGTATCCTTTGCTTAAGCTTAACTTCATTCTTGATTAACAACAGGTGGCTGATCGAAACAATGACTCCGAAATGCAAGATTTTGTTGAACGCGAATTTTTGGCCGAGCAGGTAAATTGGATTGTTAACAATGAAGGATCCTTTGCTTATTCTTACACTTTAGTTTCTAATGAGTGCATTATTATGCTACTTATTTTGGCAGGTTGAGGCTATTAAGAAAATTGCAGAATATGTAAGTCAGCTAAGGAGGGTTGGAAAAGGACATGGTATGATTCATCCTCTCCAACTTACTATTCCCCCGTTTTAATTTGTCAGACTAAAAGATTAAAGAACATTTTGGTACATTTCACATATCTTTGGTTTAAGAATGCCACATGATTTAGAAGTCCTTTTTATTTTCTTAAATTGCGTGTCAAGTCAAAACCAACCAAACAAATTGAAATAGAGTGAGTAGTAACTAAATTTCACACTGTTTTGGACTTAACTAAGTAATATCCCTACCCAATATACTAAAAATAATACATTTCTTTTTTACTTACAGGAGTGTGGCACTTTGATCAGATGCTTTTACATTAATATACATAATGGTGCAGCTTGAAGGTCCCCCAGTTCAGGCTCCTTTTATCTTAGATTATAAGTCTCTACTATATATGTTGTTGTCCAATAATGTAATACACATGTTACTTCAAATTCAAGTCATGTATAGGCTTGATCCTAGAAGATTAATATGGCAGCTTGCTTTCAAGAAATAAAAGTTGTTTGATGAGGAATTAAAACCAGAGCTCTCATCTAGCTAAGTTTGCTAGTTTATTGCTAAGTAGATGTAATCTTTACAAAAGGTGTTAAGACCTTGTTGAAGAATGAAGAGCGGTGTCCTTATAAGGCTTGCACAATCCTTCTCTGTTTAAGCTAGCTTTTGGGGAATGAGTTAGGACCAAGACCTAATTTTACAGACCTCTCGACAACTCCTATACCTATAGAAATATATAAAAGGGCCATCCGTCAAGGGGGTTGAAATCTCAATAGAACTAAGCAAATCAGCAAATTAAAAGAGTTGAAGCTTTGGGATTGATCAAACGAATGGCGAAGGGAAGCAAGTTTGTCAACCACTTGGAATATATATATGTTGGAATTGAACATCTGTGTGACCATGTACAAAAGAACAACTTAAGAAGAAGCCAAATATGGACGAAAATGAGGATCCCAAATTGCAAAAGCAATAGGTCTTATAAGTACAGAGAGGATCATGTATCCACAATTCAAAAGTTCCTTACCAAGCTACACAAAGGACATTCTAGTTATGACTTATGACTCCAACAACTACGAGTAAAGACCTTATCATAGTCAATACGAGCCCTCACCGTCCATCCAACGCACGGTGATGGAACAGAGGACATAATCAAAACAACTCGATGATGTCTAAGCAAACTCGTATCGAATTTATACTTACCAAGGTCTCAATTCCTATGAGAAAGAAACAAGCACATTCTATATGTACTAAACTCTAATTTTGTTATAAAATCTCCAGCAAAAAGGCCTTTTCTTGCATTTGGTTTCATTGACATTGGAGTGAATCATCTCCCACATAACTTGTATATCATTGTATCCTGCACAAGCCTCCATATCCTTGTAAAGATTCACCAATCCACTTCTACTCCCTGTCATTACAAACCATCAAATTAACCTTAAGATGTGACAAAAAAAAAATCAAAATTTTCAATGAGTGTACTATACCTTTATTTCTAACAGTAAGAAAACTGCATTTAGTTGAAAATAGAAATGAGTTCATGAAGTTGAAGCTCTTAGTAGGAAGTAGAAATGAGCTATTGAAGTTGAAGCAGAGGCAAGTTTTCCTCATTTCCTTTTCTACACAAACCATCTCTTTGACCTTGCTAGTATTTATATGTCATGAATAATGATTGCAGTGGCGTAGCCACATGTAGTGAAGGATGGTCAGTTGAACACTCTTTGTCAAAAAATTATATTGTATTTATGTATATAGAAAATTATATACGTCAAAAATTATTTTTCATACATATATATTATATCTGGAACATTTTAACAGAATTTTTGATTTCGTCACTGATAATGAGTACTCTCTTTTCATATATGTTAATATTTTAAAAGAAGAAGATCCAAAAAGGATTAGACAAAGTAGAAAACAACATCCAATAAGATGGAAAAGTCTTTTAAGTTCACACAAATTATACTTAAACTTTCTATTAATAAAATTAGAAAATCTTATAAATAGTTTAATACTACTTATTGAGATTTAAAAAAATTTGAAAAAAAATATCTGAATATTTGAGGGAAGGAAATAGACATGTTGAGTAGGCAGATTTTTTTTGGATTTTTGTTTTGCTACTTATTATTTTGATCAAAGATTCCAAGTCCTATTGTTTCTTAAGGTGGTGATTAATGGGACCCTGGTCAAACGGTTGTTGGCTTTTCTTTTATTTGCTTCCTTGATTTCTTTAGTTTTTGCATTTTTGTTTGATTGACCATTAATCTTTATTTGCTTACATTGTTTTTTCTAAATAATTATTTTTTTTTAAAAAAATTGTACATAATCCTTGACTCACCAAGAAAGAAAAAGATGTCAGATGATCAGGGCATCAGAAACTTGTACTCCTATATATATGCCGTTAATGTGACAGTCTTTTTTTTTCGTCTTTTAAATAAATAACATTCATATTTTGAAATTATTTAACTTTAAACTTTTTAATTTATTATTTATAACATATTTTTTTTAAGTCATAGAAATATAATGACATGTTTAAGTGGACTGATGCTATAAGTTCTTAGTGCTCTTAAGTTTCACGTATTAATAATCATCAATTTTATGTGCTTGTGATCAAACAAGATTAGAAGAATCAAGTGACTGAAATTTAAATCTTCTTCCTATGATGTTCATAGTCTGTCCCATTTTATATGAGGTAGTTTGACTCGGCACGAAGTTTAAGAAAGAAAGAAAAACTTTTAAAACTTGTGGTCCAAAATGAATGATAGAAATTTGTGTGGCTGTAAATCATTTCATTAAAGGTAAAATAGACATTTCATAGTTAAATTGTTACTTAATATGGAAATGTGTCATTCTTTTTTAGACTGACTAAAAAGGAAAGTAAGTCATATAAAATGGGACAGAGGGAGTATATGTATCGTGAAGTCATAAATTTCGGTAAGTATATTTAAGAAGTAATTTATAACTAATATACTTTTCTCGACGAATGATATTTAACAAGCTACTTTTTTGACAAATAATATTCAACTGTCTACTCTTCGTATGTACTTTTTTTGATAAATAATATTCAACTAACCACTATTTGTATTTTATTTTTTTTGACAAATAATATTTAATGACCACTCTTCGTTTTATATGCCACTTGTCAGAGTAATGCATGTGGACTAACCAGTTCTTGTAATGTATTGAGCAGGAAATGCTTGGATTGACATTTAACCAACTCGTTTACTTACTTTTACCCAAAATTATGTTCTTATTCGGTTTGGTATACTGGAAAGGGAAAATGTGCTGCTTCTTATATTAGTAACCTTTTATTTTACGAAACCGTCAAAAATGCTTTTAAATATGCAAAAATGGAATAAAATTGCAAGTATAAAATACAAAATTTCATACATTTGGGGCTAATTACATCATATCCCAGATGTTTCCCCAATTACAAAAATCTCGATTTGTCATTGCTCTCGGATACATTATATTAATTCCTTGGTTGTCCGATACATTGCAAAAGATTCATTAATTAGTGGGAGGAATGTAGGGGTGTACATGGCCGGATTGGTTCGGGTTTTTCAAATATCAAACCAAACCATTTGTGTCGGATTTTTAAATTTATAAACCAAACCAATAAAACTTGGGTTTTTCAACCTCGAATTTTTTCGGGTTTTTCGGTTTTTCGGGTTTTTCCGGTAAAGTATTCATACAAACATATAATTTACTTGTACTTCAAATATTTCTTGAGTCCTACCAAAACACAACTATCTAAGATGTTTCTTAAAAATATAACACAATATGATATGATTAATGACGAGATTCTTCGGACCATATTTCCTAGTATCATCCCTATGTTCATTGCTATACCATCATTTGCTCTGTTAAACTCAATGGACGTGGTAGTAGTAGATCCAGCCATTACTATAAAAGCTATTGGACATCAATGGTATCGGAGTGCGCCTCTTCACGAGGGTGATTAAAGTGCAACGAAATGCCTTAAAGTTGAATAATGTTCGCGAAGCATCTGGCTTACCGATAATCTCCCATGGACCTGCCAGACTGCTGATCTTACTTAAGCACTCGACGTCACAAATAGCAATAAGAGGGGGCAGGGTTAAGGATCACTCACACTAAAATATCCAACAAAAATAATAATAATGAAATTGCGTAAAACAAATATTGCAAATTAAGAAATCATAATGAAAATGATCATAATTTAAAAGTACTAAATCATGTTAAAATTAAGTTTAATAAGTATTAGTTACATGACTAAATATAGAAGGAAATTAAAATTAGATTATGTATTTTAATTGTCTAAATCAATGTAAAACTAAAGAACAAATATTCAAGATTATTGTCATTCTTAGTGTTGAATGGATTTTCTTTTTACATTAGTATTAATTTGATTTTGATTTAAGCTTTATTATAATTACCAACACTTGTGGACTATAATCTTTATTGGCACATTCATATTTCTAAGTTTCAAACTTGAAATAATATATTAAAAGATAAAAACTATGAAAAAGTATAAGAAATATTTAAAAATTATATCAAAGTAAATATTTTTATGTATAAAATAAAATTTTAAAATTCTATATATAATGTCGGGTTGGTTTGGTCTCGGGTTGTTTTTTTTTA
>JAJOOE010005189.1:0-34284 GCA_036250405.1 Solanum raphanifolium
ATCTTTAGTTGTGCAATTTTCCAACCTTTCCAGTTTCCAGAATATTAAGTATATCATCAAACTCCCAATCTTGCAAATTTCTTCCGAATAACAGGGTTCAAGTGTTGTCTGTTCTACTTTGTGAAGGTGTGTAATCTGGATTGCTAGATATTAGGAAAAGATTGGGATATACATTTTGAAGTGTTTTATTCCCTAGGAAATGTCTTTCCAGAACTTCGAATTGGTCTCATTTCTGCAATTTCCAGGGGCTAACTCCATGTAGAGTTCTAGAGATTTTATGTTCCTGAAAGTTTAAGTAACTTTTGTAGCTTGTAATGATGCATATATGATAACATTCTCCATCTTTTTTCATGCTATTTACTTCTCTTTTCTGATTTCTTCTCTCATGGAGTGACCTTTTTGTTCTATCTATAAATTAATTTTATGTCAAGTGCATATCGAATTTGAAAAAGTTAATTATTGAATGAGTATCATACTAGTCTCACGTCTTCAGTGTTGAGATTTTGCAAGTCAAATGACTATCTCTTTTATTCGTGTGAGAATGTTATTTTACGTCTGAAATGGTTTCAACTAAATCATTTTTTACCTCAAAGTTGGTATATTAGAATTTGAGCATGATGGCATTATACATAATTAACTTCGTATTTAAATTCATATATACCAACTGTAAGCATGATAACATATAGTTCTAAAGAAAAATGTATAAGCTTTGTTTGATGCAGAATATATGCCAAAGTTATATTAACCATTTATCTAGTTTGTAGGATACAACAACTTCCTTAGGCAAATTTTGGGTGTCTTGGTTTCAACAATGCCTTGATGTATAAACCTTCAGGACGGTCTATTATTTCCATTGATCCTCGTAGGGTGCAACTCGATATGCTTCTTCCATTTATAAGCAGTTTTCAAGATCTTCAGATTGGTGGTCAGTGTTTCCTTAGGGAAACGATAGTGTATGTATAGAGCTTTGTTGTTCTGTGAAACTTCTTCAAAGATGGCACTTCTTCAAAGGCTGAATTTTTATCCGCCCTATGTTCAACTTTAGAGGATCAAATTCTTGAATGAAGAAGACATATTCTTGATTGTGGAAAAAAAATTCTTGAATGATCGCTCTTCTACCTTAGAAGATGACAAGAAAGAAATAAGGAAAATGAAAGCTTTTTCTGCTACTCAACAATCCACGTGTCCTACGTACAATATTTTCCATTTCAATTGAATGACCACTGTTTTTCTCAACTGACCAAGTTAGTAACAGTTCGCCAATATTTTAATTTATTTTGTTGATTTTAATATAGCTGTTTTCTACTTAGACTAACTCTAATTGTAACCTTTAAGTGAAAATGTGGAGCTTACTTTCTGTTAAAATTATATGCATCATAATGTAGGTAAAATTCCACATAAGATGTCACACCTTAAATTTGTTTCATCATTTTTCCCAGGATGATTGCTGCTCTATACACTGTAGGACAAAGTTAGCTGCCAAGTTCCAGGTAATCTCTCCTCATTTTCAGTATCTTCTAGTTTTAGTCTTTCTCTCACCCCCATTAGTCACATATTACTATCACAATCTACATGTCTATAAAAGGAAATATCAATGGATGTGTGATTAATTATCAATCTACGTGTCTTGTGATGTGAAAAGGAAATATTCCCAGTTACACAAGAAAGATAAAATAGTAGACTTGTGTCCTATTGTGTTTGTGTAGTAGAATAAGATATAGTATTTGAAATAAAACTTGTTCTCATCTGATTGATGAAAGATTTGGAAAAAAATTGATTTGATGTTATTAACTTTTAAATGCATGCATGGAACTTACTTTGTGTAAAGGTTGTTTCTCGTCACCTTCAAAAAGTCTATAATTCCTAATGTCTATATAGTCAACTAGATAGATTGAGGTGTAGTTTATAGTTCCATCGTGTTAGGGATTTTTTCCTTCTTTAGTCTCATGATGTTTATATTTGTCATTCTGTATTTCCTTAATTAACTCGAATCTCGATCACCTCATCTCCATATTATACTCCTTTCTTTTCCCTAAACAATTGTTTCTAGCTGTAAAGTTGTTTTATCGAAGTCTTATCATTACATCATGCTTTCTTGTGTAATTAGTGCAACCTGTATTGCCCATCTGAAAAAAAAAATACTTATATTGAATTTTATGTTAGATGTGTGGCTTATAACTGTGTTAAGTTCCTCTAATTAGAAGTTGTTGTAGAATTAGTTTAGTTTTGTTTGTCAAAATCTTAAATTATCCATTCAACCAAAAGTGTCAATGTTTACATATTTGCCAACTCATATAGACACACAATAGTTGACGTATTTCTTTCTATACAATTATCTATATATAGGACATCCTACTTACGATGAAGTTTTTAACAGTTAATTATAAGCAAAGTTGGGTATGAATTGATTTATCACTTCTTGTATTTGATTTTCAGTTATTTTTTATGCTTGATATACTCATTGGTGATATGAAATCTTCTAAATCCCGACTTTTGCTTGTTTTGTTCTTATTATTATTGTCTTTTTAAATTCTAAAAGTTTGACACTAAGTTAGTTCTATGTATATTGTTTTTGTTAAAATAATATGTTGTTGGCTGTGTAAATATTTCCTCTCTAAAAAGAGTTTATCATTCATTCATAGGTTTCAAATCACAAGTTCTATAGACTAGTCAATTATAGTTCTAGTCTAAGGTTAAAATATGTCTCCAAAGCCATTGATTTTATGTTTTCTAGTGCAGACCTTTGTGTCTTTTAGTTAGTAGTGCAGTCCTTTGTGAAAAAACAGAGTGAAAAGTTCAACTATTCTTAAATATTGTGAAAATCTTTAGACTACATTCTTCAAATTTCTTGTTATGTCGAGCTATTAATAATTAATGCATCGTAGTATAAATTTATTTCTTTCGCTTATCGTTAAATAGATAACTTTTGCAAAGAAATAATGAACAAAAATTTAGTTATTTCCAGTAAGGTTTAATAGTTGTTACTCTGCTTTGGTACTTATATTGTATTCCCTGAGTAATTTTACATTAATGGATTTTGATTGAATTTAGTCTTCTTATGCTCAAGGATAACATATTTGATGTAATTTGTGAGTCTTGTTTTATTAGTATACTTGAATATGAATGGTAAAAAGATGTGTGACATTTAAGTCCTTCCTTACATTACAATAAAGCTAAGAAGATTTAGTAGGATTGTTTTACTAATTGTTATAACTTAGAATTCTCAATGGTCTCTGAAATCTTTCATCATCCTTTCAGAGTAATCACTTATCTAATGTCTTTTTTTTTTTTGCTGGTGTTTGACCACAGGAATGCAGTTCATTATCGAAGGCAAATAGAAAGGTACCCGATAATAGTTTAGCTTATGAAAATCTTTTGGCTTTTCTTGTGTTTGGCCACAGGAATGCAGTTCAATATCAAAGGCAAATAGAAAGGTAGCCGGTAATAGTATAGCTTATGAAAATCATGAGTTTTTTTTCCCTGATTATGATTTCTTGATAAGTATTTCTTTTCTGATTTATAAAGTAAAAGAATTTTGTTGATCATTATCATGTATTTGAAATTGAGCACTTTTCTGAAATTTAGGAAGTACATACATCTGCAGAAACCAAAAAGGTTTGAAAAGTGTGGTGATTAGTAGTTTCATGGAATAGTTTTAGAGGATCTATTTTCTCCTGGATAGAGATTTTATAAAATAGAATTGAGTGTGCTAACCCATATATGGGAGCACACTATCAGAATGAGGATAGAGATTTTATTGTTGTTTGGGTGGAGTGTTGACAGTTTCACAGAACTTATCAACCATCAAATTACTAATTCTTTTAGCTCTGTCAGGTGGTTACTCAGATTATTTTCATATCTATATCCCTTGATTTGATAGATATTGCTATCTTACTACTTGTTTAATTTCCAGAGTCTCGTTGAAGTGGACCAGTTGGAAAGAAGTTCTCAGCAAATTTCATTCTTTGTTAAGTCAGAAGCATATCAAAATGGTTAGTTGAGAATAGAAAAATGGTGTAGGTTCATCTACTGTACTTTGAACATTTTGAGGCGAGGATTGTTTTCTTGTTTTAGCCTATAACATATACCATGCTACTGCATTTTACAATTTCAGTTGACTAGTGTGTCAATACTATCCTATAAATTTATTATAAAGGTTAAAAGGGGCAACCCGAAATTTTTTTGTCGTGAAACGGAGGAACTTGTGATGAGGGGAGGAAAGCCCCCCGCCCACCATATTCAACATTAAGTTTCAAGAAGATGTCATGTTCAATGTCTAGATGAGTTTTGGGACTCAATCTTTCTCAAAAGTGAAGAGTTTGCACATGAACTTAGTATACACTAAGTGGAGTATGGATGACTTTCAAAGCTGCTCAGTCATGTATTGTCTAAATTATGTTTAATTTCAAATTTTAAGTACTTATTAACAATATTTATTTATTATGTCTTTTACAGATTTCAAAGACTTGATGAATTTACAAGTCCCAGACCAAAAGAGAAGATATGGTTATCATTTTGTTGAGATTGTTGGGAAAATTTTCAAATTTCATGTAATGACTTATATTGGGTTGTACCGTGCTACATTTCTACTGATGGGATATTAATCTGATTTTGGTAATTAATTATATATATATGGAAGCATGAGATTATTGATATTTTGTCTATGTGCATTGAGTTTTTATTTCATAAATAGTAATATTTCTACAGTATAAAATGACCAGATGTCTTGTCCTAAAAAGTTTTTTTAGGACCAGAAAACATGAATTGTATGTGCCAAAAAAGTCTTATGAAACAACAATTTAAGGACTAGATATATGGTCCCTAAAGTTGTTTTAGGGACCAGAATAAAACTAGTCGCAAAAGTCTTTTAGAGACCAGTTCAAAAACCTCGTCTTTATTGACATTTAGCAAAGAAGCTTATAGGGATGGGTGACGACCAATTTTTTCTAGTCGCTATTAGCTTTTAGGGACCAGAATTTTACTTTTAGGGACCAGATTTCTCTTCGTTAATAGCTATTTTTCTTGTAGTGATTCAACTTGGCCAAAATGACAACTCAAGTCTTAACATATGAAATGATAATGTAAAGACAACTGAACTACTAACTGTCTATGAAGCCTCTAAAAGAAAGGGGGATGTCGGGACAAGACCTACGATCATCCTAACAATGAAATACTGAAAGAAAAGCAAAAGGAGTCCTTCGGAATGCAAGGAGGCTCACCAACTGACCCTGGGTGCTCAACTGGATCAACGAGGCGCTGGGTGATGATCCTAGTTACCTGCGTCTGCATCATAAGAAGATGCAGGCCAACTGGCATCAGTACATTGAATGTACGAGTATGCGAGTTGGAATGCTAAACACAACACAGGCTTGAAAAGAATCTGAAAGGAACGCTTACCTTGGCTTTACTCAACTCTTGAATAACTTAACTCATTATAAAGAAATAAAGCATATGCAATATATAGAAAGCTTGTAAAAATAGTGGAAAACAACTTAGTTCGCTAAAGAAAATGCAATAACAAACTCAACTTTACTCATATAATAAAGTAATATAGTTTCTGTGGGAGTTTCTCTAACCGACAACCACCACTGTGAGACTAAGTGGTGATACATTGTTTTGCCCACGCTGCCAGAACTGTCCTATACTTTGCCGTTATATAAAAAACTTAACTAAGTGGATCCACTAGTCTATTCTTAAAAGCAACTTAAGGAATCATCTAAAAAGTATGATCCTTTACTACCCATGATGGCTACATGGTTTATGGAGACTTGAGTTAATTTGAACTCGCATCCCGATATCGGTGCTCAATACTACTCCCAAAATATAATTAGCTCATACGTTTTTAAAATAAACTTCTTTCTTTGGTTTGAGATAATTACTCAAAACTTAGCTTAAAAGCTCTCTTGGAATCGATGTTCCCTTTCTTGCTCAAATGTGAAAACATTTTAAAACTCTTTGGGAATACATAGTCCCCATATACTTCTTTAAAGAAATGAACTTCCATCTTTACTCTTTACTTGCTAATCAACTTGAACTTTAAGTCCTAAAAAAAAGTTAAAACGTTTGTGAAAGACTTTTGAAAACTTTATAAACTTCTCTTTGACTTGCTTCTTAACTTCTAGACTTGACTCTTAACTTTCCTTGAATTGAATTATGGATTCAAGGTTCATGATCTCATGTTTATGGATGATTTCATGATGTTTAGATGTACCTAAGAGTATTGGAATCAACTAGAAAACATAGGTATATTGCTAAGGAACTAGTACGGAAAGTTGAGGAAGAAATGGGAAGAACTGGCGTCCCTGGCGCTCTGAGAGGCGCGGGGCGCCAGAGGGTGAAGATCAGAGACAGTCCTGGGGTGCGCTGGCTGGCGCGGCGCCCCAAGGGTGAAACTTTAGAGGGCCTTTTGGGGCACGCTGGCTGGTGCGACGCCCCACCCCTTTCCCAAAGTGTTTGACGACTTTTCTTCTCCATTTTTTCATCTCTAAACTCAATTGGTTCTTTCCCCAAACACTTAGAATCATTTATACCCTCAATATATATCAGATTCTACTCGAAAACACAACTAAAAACATGAATCTATCTCAAGAAAACTCCAACAACACAACCCATAAGGATTCAAACGAACTTCATCAAGAATTCAAGGGATTTACTTTCGAATCTAATAAACTTTGCTGAATTGAATCATTATTGGCTCGTGGGTGAACTGACGCATCGCTATGTTATCTCACATACCTCGTAGGGATCACCCCTTGACGAAATCCACAAGCTAAACTCGAACGTTCTGGACGATTCTTGATTTCTCTTCTCCTTTATCCTCTTTTCTCCAAGCCCTAGCGTGAACTTGAACTTTTCTAAACTGACTAAAATCTGACTTTACCCCAATTAAACTCCTAAAAATGAATTAAAACAATTGGTAAGGAAAAGACTAAAATACCCTTCCAAAATCCGGATTAGACTTTTCTTATTCAAACAGCCCAACTTCCAAAGGGTATATTTCACTCATACAAACTTAGAATCGCGCAAACTTGGCGGCATTGAAAAGATTATTCCAAGAGCTTTCCTACCATGTCTGGAAGTACACCTAACTCATCTTGAGTTGGGAGTTATGGCCGTTTGAAGTTGACCAAAACTCAACTTATTCTAACTTAACAAAATTTCCAGATTTTCATTCTTTTCGAAAAAGACTATTTTCAATTATTAACTCCTTTCTAGTTATTTCAATTTGCAAGATGTTACAATTATAGTTCTGCTCATAACTATAACAGTAGCTACTTTGTCACTCATAATATGACACCTATATTTTTAAAGACTTTAATTTAGTGCTCTAATACTCACCTGATGTCTTTTTTCTTTTTTAAATCTAATAATGTACTCAAGTTTTGTCAACTTTAGAATAGTTTTAAACACCTTTATTTAATAATGTGATTTTTATAATATGAAACTATTTTCAAATGGTCTTTGGAATTCAAAATACAATTTTTAAAAATTGTTTTCCACTTTTAAACGTTGATTTCCTCTTGTTTTAAAATTAGACAATTACTTTACGCATTATCACTTTCAAGTATTTTCTTTAATTCAACTATTTAATGAGCTAGTTTTAGTTATTTCACTTAGCCTAATTAATTAATTCAGTTCGGCTAGTTAACTATTTTTAATCGATCTTAAAGGGTGCTTAATATCTTCCCTTTAGATTAGTTGAACCCTTACCTATAATCTTGTGTTTAGTAGATCTTAAAATGGAGTTAACTTTAGACTTGACTTTAATTAGATACCCAAATTCACCATGATAATTAGGTGGCGACTTCTTAAGTTAGTTATTAATTTGGGAATCACCAACATGTTGTACACTTTTTTGACCCAGTTAAAATCGGTATAACATCTAGTAACCATGCAAGTCACTTAAAAATGTATATGCAATCTATATAACTTATAATAAATAAAATTAATTGGTTATAACAAATTATACCAAGCTCGAATTTGCCAGATACATAAATCT
This sequence comes from Solanum raphanifolium, assembly GCA_036250405.1. Taxonomy (NCBI): domain Eukaryota; kingdom Viridiplantae; phylum Streptophyta; class Magnoliopsida; order Solanales; family Solanaceae; genus Solanum; species Solanum raphanifolium. The sequence continues at coordinate 8,000 of JAJOOE010005189.1, forward strand.
AATTAGTAGGATTGCAAATGCTACTGAGGATGTGAGGTTACTTAGGTAACATAGAAAATCATTTCTTCTATATGAATCAATATTTCATTTCAAATCCTACATGATACCTCCTAAAGCTAGTGTAGAACAATGGACTATTAGACCATATAAATGTCAAAATATCTTGTATAAATTAGAGCTTATGTATTTTTAAAATTTTGGCATTTCAAATACATCGGAAAATGACTTTTAATATTTACTATGACCACCTTTCGTTGGAATATATCTACTTGTTGTTAATAGATCAATAATGGTATTGTTATGACAGATAACTCTTCTATAGAGTTCATCAATATTTGAGCTCATTATATTATCCCCCATCTATCTGAATGATCTGTCTCAACTCATGAGGAGAAACCAGTAATAAACACAAAATCATCCATTTTGGCATTATATTTATTCAAATAAAATGTTTACTCAATTTCACGCATCTAACCAAAAAGCCATTTATTAGTCCAACTTTCGATGTTCCCATTCATTTTATGTGTGCCTTTCTTCCCCAATTATTCCCATTCTACCAATGAATTTCCATTCATAGGTATTAGAACAATTGAAGAAATTGTGAATACAGTGACTTGACAGGAGGATTGTTATGGGGAATTGATGTGTAACTTATATAATAGGAGAAATGTTAGCATATTTTAGTACTACTTAATTGCATTTATAAAAGAGGGAATAAAGGAACAGTTGGGCAAAGGATTTGTTGATCTTGAATTTTTTTTAATGACATTTTGATATATTATACACATCTGACTACACAATTCAAAAAATTTCATTACATTCTTAAACTTCATATCTTGTTAAATTAAAACACATAAAATAAAATGACAAAGTAACATGACATTGAAAGAAATAGGAAAAGGAAAACAATAAAATTTAAATACTATTACTTTATTTCAAATATAATTATAACAATCAATCGATCCTAATTAATTAACTTGAATTTAAAATTATTCGAATTTGAATCCCAATAGAGTTCAATCTCATCACCATAGCTCAATCCATGATTTTTAAACAAATCCGCACAAACAATTGCATAGTCCTTACATGGCTTCATCTTCACAACATAAGCTCTTTCATCATTTTTATGGTTGTTATCTTCAGTAACATCCCATAATTGAACACGATGCATGTTCCCTTTCTCTACAAGTTGGACCATTTCCTTCATCCAGTGTGGAAAAACATGTGCAAGAGCGATTGCAAATGGTAGCACTAGCACCTTGGTGAATTGCTCAAACTGGGTGATAGTCTTCTTAATCTTTCGGTGCCCTTGAACAGGGGTAAAGTGGGTGGTTGTCATCATAATTGTAATTATAGAGAAATGTGTTTGATGAATATTTACAAAGTGAGGAAAAAAATTAGGCATTTATAGGAATGTTTTGGCATTAAATTTGGAAGGTCTATGACACTATAATTATATTTCTAATAAATATTGGTTTCAAACATTTAAGATTAGATTACTGTGATTAATCATATTTTAATTTTTTCTTGTCACTTTCCTTCTACAACTTGATTTGATGAATCTTGCATACAAGCAAGTTATTTAAATGTAATTACAAGTAATTTTATAAATCTATAATAAACAATAATTAATCGGTTATAATAAATCAAATTACATTAATAATTAATTATATTTGAAGCATATCACGTACACAAGTTGGTAATTCTGTTTTCTTAAAAAAAATTCTCTTAGTGTAATTTCTATTAATAATAGGGAAAATTTTCAAATATGCCATCAAACTATTAGAAAGGACTCATCTATGTCATTCGTTAAAAGTTTGGCTCATTTAATTATGTTATCGCTATTATAAAACATGTTAATTTATGTAATTATTTTTTACTAGTGATTTTGTAAAAACAGTTTTGCCACATGGCCTCTTGTTAGAGGTGCACAAAAAAATTGGACCCATTAAAAAAATATATCACCCACACTCTATTTATTTTCTCAACCTGGACTGAAACTGACTCATTGAACCTAAACAGAATTCATCGGGCATATGGTAATGACGTGGGAGGGAAAATTTTACCCCATGACGATTTATTGTCTCAACTATGATGTCTACCATTTTTAATTTTTTTTAATTTTTGCAATTTTCACTTCTTTGTAGTTTAGGAGAGATATCTTCATCCCTAGTAGCATTAGAAAAACAGTTGTCCTACAATTCATCCTCCTCGCAAAGAATTCACATCTTGTAGAATATGTGGAGAAAAATAACAACTTTTAACAACTTGTAATTTATTACTAGTGCTAATATGAGTAAGAGAGTTGAAAGGTGTTCAACTTACCAAATCTTTTAGTTACAAGTTCATTAAGAAGATCTCTATTCGTAATATTATTATTTGAAGCACTCATTTGAGTCATAACAAGTTTTGCAGCTATTGGTGGAACTAGCATGACATGGTTAGACACAAATGTCAGGGCCACTAGAGTTTAATTTGGCGGAGATATAACCTACTACTCTTCTTGCATCATGTCTTCCCCACTCGTACCACCATTTTGTCCATTTTCAGCATCAAAGTTGTTGGATTGAGTGGACTTGTGTCACTCCCCGAGCCTATAAACTGGACGTGATTGGTAGTTGAGAACCATCGCTGGTCTCCAAGTGAACCCTTGGCTTGACTTACTACTCATTGGAAGACATTACTCAACAACAAGAGCTTCAAATGCTAAGTTTACTCAATTGTCTTCAGAAATGTCTAGAAATATTCAAATAGCCATAAGAAGGCAACTCAAGTGTCAAAATATAAACAATGGAATAGGAAAAGACTGATCAACTACTACTATCTATAAAGCCTCTAAATACTACGATAGATGTCGGGATAAGACCCACAACATCTTAACAAAGCTAAAGAATGTAAATGTGGAATCCTTTGAAAAGCAAGGAGGCTCACCAAAGCTAACAGGACACCTGTGTTTGCATCATAAAAAGAAGGAGGTCGAATGACGTCAGTACATTTAATGTACGAGCATGTAAGGAGAAAACTTAAAGAAATTGTTAACTGAACTGACAAGGCTGGAAGGAATACTCACCTCAACTCAACTCAATATAAAGTAACAATGACAGATGCAATATTTAAAACATTATAAATTTAACACCTCGCTATTTCAAAGAACTAGAAAGAACTAGAATTTAGAATAAAACCGTTTTTGGAAATAATCAAATTTGGAAAGTTTGACAAATTAAGCTAAGGATGAGTTTTGGTCAACTTCAAACAACCATAAATCCTATATAAAGATGAGTTAGGTGTGATACAAGATACATTAGGAAATATCTTTGAATTATCTTTCCAACGCAGCTGACTTTGCTCAATTTCGAGTTCGTATGAGGGAGATATGCCCATTTGAAGTTGGGCTGTCTAGATAAGGAAAGTCAAAACCGGATTTTAAAAGGGTATTGTGGTCTTTTCACTACCCAATTAATTAAATTCATTTTTTGTAATTAAGTTGGGGTCTCAACTGATAGGATTCAGTTTACGCTAATTGAAATTAAGTTAGGGTTTTGAGAGAAGAGTAAAGAAGAGCAGAACAGAGAATACGAAGCAAGGAATCGCGAAGTTCTTGAAGAATTGCTTGTGGATTTCGTCAAGGGGTGATCCCTACGAGGTATGCGAGATCACATAGCGTTGGGTTAGTTCACCCACGCGCCAATCATGATTCAATTCAGCGTAATTGTGTTATTGAAAGAAAAGATTTTGAGTTCTTGATGAAATTTGTTTAAGTTCTTGTGGGTTTTTGTTGTTGAAGTTGTATAGAAGTTTCTTGAGTTTCATTCATGAGATTAAGTGTTGTTTTGAGTAGATTCTTATATATTTTGTTTATGTAGTCGAATCTAAGTGTTTGGGAAAAGAACCAATTGAATCTAGAGGGTTTAGAGTTGAAAAATGACCAAGAAAATTCGTCAAAAATATGGGAAAAGGGTGGGGAGCCGTGCCACTCAGAGCGCCCTACATCTGGCATTGAAGTTTGGCATCTAGAGCGCTGCGCCAGCCAGTGTCTAAAGTTTACCCTTTGGTGCCCCGCGCCACTCAGAGCGCCAAGGATGCCAGGTCTTCCACCTTGTCCTACTTCTTTCCGTTTGAGTTCCCGACCAGCGTACCTAAGTTTTCTAGTTGATTTCTACACTCTAAGGTACGTCTAAACATCATAAAATCATCCATAAATATGAGATCGTGAGCCTTGAATCCAAAATTCAATTCAAGGAAAGTTAAGAGTCAAGTCAAGAGAAGTTCATAGAGTCTTTCAAAAGTCTATTACAAATGTTTTAACTTTGTTTTAAGGCTTGAGTTTTGAGTTGAGTCGAGTAAGAGTACAGTTAATTTCTTCAAAAGATTGTACGGAAACTAAGTATTCCCAAGAGTTAAAATGTTTGCACATTTAAACAAGAAAGGAAACACCGATTTCAAAAGAGAGCTTTTAAGCTGGTTTTTGAGTAATTACCTCAAATCACAGAAAGAGTTGTTTTTTTAAAACATATGAGGTAAGTATTTTTGGGAGTAGTATTGAGCACTGATATAGGGACGAGTTCATAATAACTCAAGTCTCCATAAACCATGTAGCCATCGTGGGTAGAAAGGGTCATACTTTTTAGATGACACCCTAATGCATTTTAGCATAGACTAGTGGATCCACTTAGTTGAGGCATTCTATATCATGGAAAGTTATAAGACAGTTCTGGCAGCGTGGGCAAAACGCTGTATCATCACCTTAGCTCATAGTGATGGTTGTCGGTTAGAGAAACTCCCACAGAAATATATTACTTTACTATATATGTAAATTGAGTTGTTATTTTGGTTTATATGCTTTATATCAACTGCACTTTTACTGTTATTTTACTTTGTATTTGAGTTGAGTATCCATGAGTTGAGTAAAGCTAAGGTAAGTGTTCTCTTCAGATTCTTTTCAAGCTTATGCCATGTTTAGTTTTCCCCTCGCATGCTCGTACATTCAATGTACTGATGCCTTATGGCCTGCACCGTTTATGATGCAGACATAGGTAATCAGGTTCAACATTCAGTGCCTCGTTGATCCAGTTAAGCATCCTAGAGTCAGTTGGTGAGCCTCATTGATTCCGGAGGATTCCATTTTTATTGCTTTGTTAGTCAGTTGTTAGGATGATTGGGGCTCTTGTCCCGACATCCCTCTTAGTATTTAAAGGCTTCATAGATGATGAGTCCAAGGTTTGGACTCATTTAGGGCTTTATTTATATAGATTTAGTGTCCTCAAATTCTTATTTTGTGCCTATAACTGATGTAAAACCATTGATTTCCAGGTATATGGATTGAGCAACAAAGCAAGGACACTAATTTGCAAAAAGGAATAAAGCAAACTGAAAGAATGAAGAAAAGCAAGCCTGGTGATCGACAAGTCCACTTGGCGAGTCGCCGAATGGCTACTTGACAGCCTAAAGTTCCAGTGTGCCAAGTTTTGAAGGAAAGAACTGAGTTGGTGAGAGAAAGGAGCAGTCGGCGGATCGCCGAGTGGTTTCCCGATGCAGTGTTGGATCGCCCAAAGTTACAGAACTTGAGGATGCTAAATGCCAAGGTAGAAGGGCGATGGAAATGACCAAAAGGCGGCTCGCTGAGTGGTTTAGCGAGCCTGACTTACTTCGCCGAATGACTCTTCCCAACACATTTTTGGGGACTATAAAAACATTTTTGAACATTTATTTTAGTATCTTAGCTCATATATATATTTAGTCTATTATTGAGTTTTGAACTGGGGAGACAATTTTCTCTAGTTTTTCCTAAGCTTTGAAGAATTGAAGATTTTCACTTTTGAGAAATTGGAAGTGGGTCTTTGAGATTCTTCAAATTGGAGCATTGTAAGGACGAATCTAAACTTACCCAGTTGATGGTTAACCAATTTGGTTTATGATGTCTAGCTAAAACCCCAATTCTTGGGGTGTGAGTATGTGATTATGGACTGATGTAGTTTATGGGTATCGCTAATTGTTAGTTTAAGTGCTATTTAGAAGTGAGTTCAATCATTAATTGTGGTTTAATTTAAGAATTGTAGTTACAAATGTAGTTCTACCCTTATGTTTTTGGCTTGCTCGAGAGAGATGTTTGAAAACTAAACTGATTGATTGATGGTCTGTGGGTATTTGGTTTACCTGGTTTCAGCTCGAGAGAGTGAATAGACTAAGGTGTGGGTTGTTCTTATTTTGCATACTTGTTGATGTTCGAGAGAAATCAACTTGATTCAGGGTAAATTGTTCGAGAGAAAGTTTATCTCCTCTATAGCCTAGCTTACTCATTAATATCTAGTTATTTTCTAATAGTTGAAATTACCCATTTGTCTATATTAGCCTATAATCGAATCACATCAGAAGAACCCATCTCATTATTGTTACTTCGTATTGTTTTCCACTGTTTGTAGTTGATAATTTCAAACCAAAACCCCCCATTTGACATTCGTGTCACTCCCTAATTTGAATGATGTCTTTATTCGATAATTTTATTCCTATGATTGATTTGATCACGTTCATGCTTCCCAATTGAATCTAAAACACGTACCGCTCCATGTAGGATTCGACCCCAACTCATTTAGTTGGGTTTTATACTGATTAACGTCCATTGACGGTTAGAATTGGATGAAGTGTCTTTGATAACGTTATATATATATATATATATATATTAATCAAAATGGCGCCGCTGTCGTGGGCGGTGTTGTTTGAGATTCTTTTGGTGAAGTTGAAATTTGCTCATTTTAGTCATAGTTGAATCTACTTATTTTTAGTTTTGCTCTTTTTAGTCATAGTTGGGCCACCAAGATGACATCTAAAACCTCAATGATGTTAATGAACCAAATGTCAATGACCCAAATCTTATGGATGGAGTTGCTGCCATTCGCTTGCCTCTTGTTGAAGGGAACATTGTTTTCCACATTACAAGAACCATGTTGCAGCTTTTGCAATTGAAAGGGTTGTTTTGTGGGTTGGCTCATGAGGATACCCATGAGCATATAAAGAACTTTGTTGATGTTTGCAGGCCGTTCTCCTTCAAGAACATATCCCAAGAGTCGGTCCGGTTAAGGTTGTTCCCATTTTCTCTAATGGGAGAAACATGTAAGTGTTTGGCTGAGTTGGCAAGAGATTCTATTACTTCGTGATTTTTCCCTCCTTCGAAGATGATGACACTTAGAGACAGCATCCAAAGCTTCAAGCGTTTGGAGGGTGAGCCAATCCATGAGACTTGGCAAAGATTTAAGAAGTTGGTGTTGTAATGCCCAACTCATGGTTTGCCCGACAATGTTTGGCTGTAATACTTTTACCGAAGCCTTAATTAGGTGAACAAGGGAGTAGCTGATCAACTTTCTCCGGGAGGTTTGATGCAACAACCTTATATTATAGCAGCCCAGCTCTTGGATGGTATGACCAAAATTAACCGAGCATGGTACACCCGTGAAGATCAGGTCTCTCCTCTCACTTTTAAATTGACAAATGAGCAGCTTGAGAAAGATTAAGAGAGGGATCAAAACATGGCAAAGATGATGACCCAACTTGACATTTTGGCCTAAAATGTCATGTAGGTATGGGTTGTGTAAACCCCGAAGTGGCCAAGTTCGAAGCACTGCACAGTGAGGAAGTGAACATCCTAGCCAACCAAGGTGGAGGTTATCGTGCTAACTACCCAAGGCTAGGTGGCAATCAAGGTTGGAACAGAGATGAGGGCTGGAAAGATAGTGATAGAGAGTGGCGGGATTGGAATGCCACTTGGAAGGAAATAGATGGGGAGAAGGATAGGTATGTTCCTCCCCACGAGTGTCAAAGCCCAAAGATTCTAAGGGTGACCAGTTTGAGGATATGCTCTCTCGTATTCTCAAAAAGGTTGAGGGGTTCGATAAAATTTTGAAGGAGATGAAGGAAGATGGATCGATCCTTAACCAGAGGGTGACCTCTCATTCCATCTCTATCAAGCAGTTGGAGACCCAAATGCGTCAAATCTCTTCTCATCTAAACCCGAGACAGTAAGAGGGGTTGACTAGTCATACTAGGCAAACCCCAAGAATGAAGTTTGAGCGAGGACTTGCGTCATGCCACGACGTTAGCTAAGGCGCTACTTGGGAGGCAACCCAAGTTTTTGTTTGATTTCTTTTAGTTTTTGGAATAACGTGTGTTGATTGTGCAGGTTAAAGTGTGGAATGTTTTTGAAGAGTGCAGGTTGGCGAGCAAAATGTCTGGTCGGTGACTTGCCGAAGAGGTCGACGGGCCCGACTTGGACTGCCGTTGGACTCAAGAAATTATGAAGATGGAGTCTGTAAAACTCTGCGAGCCCATGGACAAGTCAGCGAATCACCGAAAAGGTCAGCGATCCCGACTTTGTCCACCGTTTGGACCCTCAAATTAACAGGAGGTCCTATAAAACTCGGCGAGGTAAGTACCCACTCGGCGTGTCACCGAGTGGTTCGACAAGGTTGACTAACATAGCCGAAAGGGCGCAAATTGAACGGTTTTAAAAGGCCAAAGGTTTAAACTTTCAAACTCTTTCACATTCCCTCACTTTTTAACTTCATACAATCACACCCGCACTTCAAATTTCCTATATATTTGCATTTTCTTGTTTTTTGGTCGTTGATCTTGTGTTCGGAGTTGGAAATCTTTGCCACCTAGCATTACAAATCGAATTTTGGCATTGAAGGTTGGTTTTTCGAACCCCAAACTCTAAATTAGCGATTAAACTCAAATTCATTGTTATAAATTGTGTTGATGTGACCTGGGCCTCTCTGAACTTGTATATGTGTGCTTGTGTGCCTGTTTAATTTTGATATCGTGCCTCAATTGCCTAAGTTGTTGATTTCCCAAATTTTGTGCTCTTAAATTGATCGTAATCTTGTGGGTTGTGCTTAATTGTTGTTGAGTCTAGTCGGGTGAAGTGTGAGTAATCCAAATTGTGCTAAATGACGTGCTTTGCCCAATGATGGAGAATTTAACGTCATTTTTAAGGGCTAAAGTCGTCAATTGGCCAATTTTGGCCAAATCGAGGGAAGTATGAGTACCCCGGTGGCATGAGTCTAATGGGTCTGGGTATAATTGAGAATGTGTGTTGTTTGATTTTGTTTTCGAGGGTTGCGGGGTTGATTTTGGAAGTTGGGGTTAAGAATAGGCACGTTGGGTAGTTTGGCGAGCTGGGTCGAGCTCGCTGAACCACTCGGTGGTTCGCCAAAATCCCCCTTGATCGCAATTAATTTCATGGTTTTGTTAAGTTTGGTTCTGTAACTTTCGGCCTGATGCCTGAGTTCGCCGAGTGCGCTCGGTAACTCGCCGAGAGCACTCAGCAACTCGCCGAGAGTATTCTTATATTGCCATTTCTGTGCCCCTAACTCCTAAAATACATTGTAACTTTCGGCGGGCAAGTCTGTGCTCGCCTAATGATATCAGCAATTCACCAAAGGGCCCATCTCATCCTCGACATGCCATTTTTCTAGGAAATATTTTGAGCCAATCCTTTCAACGAGCCTGATCTGGCTCACTAAAGTGATTCGGCGACTCGCCGATCGGTTCTGCGAATTTGTCTGCAACATGATTTCTGAATTTTTCTTAGATTGATTCTAACTCTTTTTGGTGTGTTTAGCAGATATGGCTAGAACCAACCTAGATATGCCACCCTGCAAAAGAGCACGGGGCATAGTGATCAATGAGGGGGCAACTAACCCTCCTAAAAAGGGAAAAACAGCACCTCCTAAGGGAGGAAAAGGCAAGGGAAAGGCGCCCGAAGCTGAGAGATCGGAGCACGACTCCGGCAATGATGGGGATTCATTTACCTCTCAAGTCTCAATCTCCAAGCCTGATGATGACTAGCCTCTACAGTCTTGGCGAGTAGAAATTCGTCCTAGGTCTCACCAAGATTTGTCTAAAGTTCCAGAGGCCACACCTCCTGCTGATGATGCAGTGCCAGCTCCAACACATACAATGTTTCCAGAGGCACTGGTTCAGGCTCCTCCTCCTCGGCTACTCAATAGACTTAAAGCTGAGGGATTAAGGACGATTCTAGAGGAGAAGCTATTGTCCACAGAGGGCTTAGTGGCAGATATTCCAGGGTGAGGGACACACTCCAGTACCATCGCTTTGAGCAGTTTTCCAGGCCCCGTGGCCCATACATTCCTACATGGGTCCGGGAATTTTACAGAGCATATGGTTACCTGGTACCTAAGGGCAAGAAGAAGGCCAGTACTTTCAGACTGGTAGAGTCCGTCATGGTACGGGGGACAATAGTGAGATGCATCCGCGCTCATATCAACGTTGTATTAGATAGAGGGTCAATTTTACTACCCAAATTTGGCTACCACTATAACACATTCGGATGATCTCAAGGGCTGGCTTGCCCCTTCATTTCTGACACTACCCCGAGGTAGATTGAGGCAAAAGTCCAGACCGAGAAGAAGGACTTGAATGTAGTTGCACGGTACTAGTTCAGATTCATCAACAACTCCATTATGCCTTCATAGAAAGAGTCCATCCTCCGCTATCCAAAGGTGGCCTGCCTTAGGTCAATCATATCCCGGATAAGCATTGGCTGGGGACTCATCATTGAGCATGAGATGACCATGAGGGCTAAATAGCGCCAGACGTCCCTTCCCTTTCCGGTCCTAATCATAGAGCTATGCCGGCGTGCAGGAGTTTCTCGTGATGAGAAGAGGGACATAGAGGTCACCCCCACATCCTCCATAGACATCCAGCGTATAGAGGACGAGTACACTCGGGAGGAGGCAAACAATAGGAGAACAACTCCGGTGGATGCATCCCCGGAGGTTGATGTTGAGACGATACATGCAGAGGTATCTTTGCCTACTTCAGCCTCTGAGCCTCAGGTACACCTGTATCCACTTCCTCCCAGGCCCCTAGTGCTTCTACTGCTTCACAGCCCACCAAGATAACTCAGGCAATAATCCTGAAGATAGGGCACTTAGCCCATTCTGGTGATGTACGGGCTTCCCGGTTGGAGGCTGCGGTACCTTGAATGATTAAGAGTGCCATCCTAGCTGCATTGACACCCCTCTGGGCATCTATTGACAATCTCACGGTGAGAGTAGAGACTTGTGAGAGTCGACATGGAGCTACTTCAGAGGTTACGACTTTAAAATCCGAGGTTGCTGATTTGAGAAATAATGTGGACTACTTGAAGTCCACAGAATTCACTTCACTTTTAGAGGAAGATGATGATCTAGATGCCCCGGCTACTTCTGAGATTCCTCTGGCACCACCGGAGATATGCCGATGGATGATGTAGTAACTGAAGAGTCGGAGGCAGAGACGGACGAGGAGCAGATGGAGGTGCAAGAAGAGACTATCTATGGAGACTTGCCAGACCTAGAGGAGATGATTGTACAGTCGGTGAATCAGACATCGCTGACAGAGACGTCCATGGCAGGCGCTAGTGAAGCCAGTAGTGTTGGTGTTGCACCAAGAACTGATGCCTCGACAGATGGAGCGATTGTGTAGACAAGACCTTTATTTACCTCCATCTGTCATTTTTATTGACTTTTATTATTTTGTTGCATTTGAGGACAACTGCCTTTTTATTTGTGGTGGGGTGAGGTATTTCCATACCTACCTCTTGTGACCATCTTTTGTATATATTATTGGGTTTTTGTGTTTAAATTGTGTTTTGATATTGTGTTGTGGATGTTTAAGCTTATGGATCCTTGTTTTGAATACAATGGTTTTTGACCCTTTCTAAAAATTGTGCCACCTTTTGTGTGTGATTGTGGCTGTGCTTGTGCAAATTTGATTATCGATCATAATCAATATCGATGACTTGAATAGTGCTCTTAATCTAACAAAAATGAATGTGCGACTATGATTAGGCCAAATGAAGTTGCATAGACAATATGTGAACTTTTTGCATCTGGTTGTGAAGTCTCTTGTAATGAACATTGCACACTAGCGAAAGTGTAGAGTCTCATTTGATATTGGTGCCAATGCCTTGTGTGATAAGCTTACCGTGAACCTTGTGAGATGACACCTAGAATTTTTCCCGTTGGTCCGATTGACTAATTGATGCAAGCTCTTCAAATGATCTTAGGCAACAATTTTTGAAGAGTAAAGCAATTTGACAATATACCTCGTTTTTGGCCAACCTTGTGAGATGTGTGAATCTTGCTTGAACACCCTTTGAACCTTACCCTTTCCTTGGAAGAAACTTGATGCAATTGTAACCCCTCTTTATCCATTCACCCATAATCCTCATGACGTGTGGTTTGTTTGAATAGCCAACCTAGGCCAAAAGCCTAAGTTAGGGCTGTGGTGAAAAGAGAAAGTAAATCAAGATGTGTGAAGTAGTACCCCTTGATCAATAGTATTGAAAAAGATGGAACCCCTCCATACAAAAAAAAGAGAAAGAAAGAGAAAAAGAACGAAAAAGTTGTGAAATAAAATTGTGAAAGTTGCAAAAGAAATTGGGTGTCCAGTATTCCATAGGAAGAGAATAATGGGGTGAATTTTGAGCATGAGTGAAAGTGTTGAAGAAAAGGGAAGAAAGTGATGTTCATACCACATTTCATGAGGATAACAACCACTGAGCCTAAATGACCATACCTTTACACTCAACCCCATTACAAGCCTTGAAAAGACCTTTTTGATCTTAAGTGAGCTGAACTGAATGTTGATTGGAAAATAAGGGAAAACCTATGGGTGAAGTCATGCATGTGTTCATTTTTGTGAGTTTGAGAGTTGTATGTGATTCCGAAACTATAAATTATTAAACAATCGTGTGTGAATATGGAATTATCTTTCTTGTGAGGGCATTCAGGTACCTTTGTTGAGCTTGAACTTACATTTGAAGCAAGTATTGTGAACTTGAGAATCATTGATAATGGTGAGTCACAACTTGATTCTTTGAGTGCACAATTGATCATTGCATGAGTAAGTTGTGTCTTGTGTGTGCATTCATGATTGAGTCTTTTGTAGCAATGTTTGAGACACCTTTTTGAACTGCTAAACTTGAGTTTTACTTGAGGACAAGCAAAAGTTTAAGTTGGGGGTGTTGATGAATCCGAGATTTGGACTCATTTAGGGATTTATTTATATAGATTTAGTGTCCTCAAATACTTATTTTGTGGCTATAACTGATGTAAAATCCTTTATTTCCAAGTATATGGATTGAGGAACAAAGCAAGCTGAAAGAATGAAGAAAAGCAAACCTAGTGATCGCCAATTCCACTTGGCGAGTCGCCGAATAACTACTTGACCGCCTAAAGTTCCAGTGTGCCAAGCCTTGAAGGAAAGAATAAAGTTGGTGAGAGAAAAGAGTAATCGGCGGATCGTCGAATGGTTCCGCGATGCAGTGTTAGATCGCCCAAAGTTACCGACCTTGAGGATGCTGAATGCCAAGGCAGAAGGGTGATGTAAATGACCAAAGGGTGGCTCGCCGAGTGGTTCAGTGAGCCCGACTTACTATGCCGAGTGACTCTTCGCAACACATTTTTGGCGACTATAAATACATTTTTGAACATTTAGTTTAGTATCTTAGTTCATATATTTTTAGTCTATTATTGAGTTTTGAACTAGGGAGACGATTTTCTCTAGTTTTCCTAAGCTTTGAAGAATTGAAGTTTTTCACTTTTGAGAAATTGGAAGTGGGTCTTTGAGATTCTTCGAATTGGAGCATTGTAAGGACGAATCTACACTTACGCAGTTGATGGATAATCAATTTGGTAACTGTTTTACCTTTTGATGATGTCTAGCTAAAACCCCAATTTTTGGGGTGTGATTATGTGATGATGAGCTGATTTAGTCTATGGGTATTGTTAATTGTTAGTGTAAATGCTATTTATAAGTGAGTTCAATCATTAATAGTGGTTGAATCCTAAACCCAATCCCACATATTCAGCTCGAGAGAGTGAATCGACTAAGGTGTGGGATGTTCTTATTTTGCATGCTTGTTGATGTTTAGGAGAAATCAACTTGATTCGGGGTAAATTTTTTGAGAGAAAGATTATCTCCTCTATAGCCTAGCTTACTCACTAATATCTAGCTATTTTCTAATAGCTGCAATTACCCATTTGTCTATATTAGTCTATAATCGAATCACATCCCAAGAACTCGTCTCATTATTGATACTTCGTATTGTTTGCCACTGTTTGTAGTTGATAATTTCAAATGAAAAGCTCTCATTTGACATTCGTGTCACTCTCTAATTTGAATGATGTCTTTATTCGATAATTTTATTCCTATGATTGATTTGATCATGTTTGTGCTTACCAATTGAATCTGAAATACGTACCGCTCCCCATGTGATTCGACCCCAACTCATTTAGTTGGGTTTTATACTGAGTAACGACCATTGACGAGTAGAATTGGATGAAGTGTCTTTCATAACGTTGCATATATATTTTAATCAATAGACAGTTAGATATGAGTTATTTAGTCTTGTATTTCCGATGTTTTGCTAAAAGTCTTGAGTTGCCACTTTAACTATTTTGAATGGTTATCCTTAAACGTTCTAAGTTTATTTGAGAGAGTTGTTTTAAATTTTATTTGAATCCTTGTATTAATTCTTTAAGTCTTTCGCTATGAGTTAAGACAGCCCAAGGGTTCACTTGGGGACATCAATGGTTTTCGAGTGCCAGTCACGCCCAGGGTGTAGGCTCGGGGTGTGACAAACTTGGTATCAAAGCCCAGAGTTCAAGAGTCCTAGAGAGTCTATGAAGCCGTGTCTATAAAGTCCTAGTTATCGGTGTGAAGTGCGCCACATCTATAATTAGAAGGCTGCAACATTAAGGAAATTCCTTCACTTATTTCATACTCATTTCGTGAGATAGAGTTCATCTCTATAAAGTTTCTTTCTAACTCATACTTGTGCTTGTCTTTCAGTTGATCATGCCACCACGAAGAGCTATCCAAGGTCGTCCTGCTAGAAGGAATGTTGAGGAGCAAGGGGTACCTAATGCACCTGAAGTACAACCCCAAGGAGAGCTCACCAATGTTGAATTTCGGGAAGCAATCTGAATGCTAAGTGAAGTTGTGACCAACCAAGTTGGGCAACAAAAAGGGGCTTGACAGGAAGAGGCTGATACTTCAAGGATCCATGAGTTCTTGAGGATGAATCCTCCAAGCTTCACTGATTCAAGCACTATTGAGGATCCATAAAAATTTGTTGAGGAACTGTAGAAGATGTTTAAGGTTATGCACATTGCCGATGCTGAGCGAGTGGAACTAGCTGCATATCAACTAAGCAGCGTTGCTAGGACTTGGTCTGACCAGTGGAAAAAGGGTAGCGTTGAGGGTGCACCAGTTTTAAGTTGGGCTATGTTTGAAGAGGCTTTCTTGGGGCGTTTCTTTCCCGTGAACTGAGAGAAGCCAAGGTAAGGGAGTTCCTTACCCTTAAGCAGGATTCGCTAAGTGTTCATGAGTATAGTTTGAAGTTCACCCAACTTTTCCGATATGCTCCGGAGATGGTTGCGGATATGAGGAGCAGGATGAGTCTATTTGTTGCTGGGTTGTCCCGTCTGTCAATCAAAGAGGGCAAAGTAGCTATGCTAATAAGGGACATGGACATATCCAGACTTATGGTTTATGTGCAGCAGGTTGAGGAAGAGAAGCTGAGAGATAGACAAGAATTCAGAAACAAGAAGTATAAGATAGGGAATGAGTCCGGGCAGCAAAGGAGCAATGTGAACCATTCTTCCTTTCAACAGAAACAAAAGGGACCTGCTCCATCATCTGCTAGTGCACCTGCACCAAGGAACAAATGTGTGTACAATATTCAAAATTCACAGGGTTTCAGAGCTAGATCTGCCCAGTCTCAGGATAGTGTGGCACAAGGAGGTAATTGGGCTCCTGCATGTGCTAAATGTGGTAGAAACCACCCTGGTGCTTGTCGCGTTTTCTCTACAGGATATTTCAAGTGCGTCCAAGAGGGTCACTTTATGAAAAAGTGTCCGAAGAACAAACAGGGAAATGGAAATAGGGGCAATAGAGCCCAATCTTCTTCAGTTGCTCCACCAGACAGGGCTGCACCTAGAGGAGCTACTTCATGTACTGGCGGATGAGCAAACCGCCTATAGGTTATCACTAGCCGCTAAGAGCAAGAGTATTCTCCAGATGTTGTCACTGGTATGATCAAAGTCTTTACTCTTGATGTTTATGCTTTTCTAGACCCAAGAGCGAGTTTATCTTTTGTAACCCCGGATGTGGCAATGAATTTTGATATTCTTCATGAGAAACTTTGTGAGCCCATTTGTGTTTCTACACCTGTTGGGGAGTCTATTCTAGTTGAGAGAGTCTATTGTGATTGTACCATTTCCGTCAATCACAAGAGCCCCATGGCAGATTTAGTTGAGTTAGACATGGTTGATTTTGAATTTATTTTGGGTATGGACTGGCTCACTACATCCAAAATGATCTTTAGCGGCAATTAATTAATGACAATAGCTTAATTTCCACTAAATATGTACTTTTAGCGGCAATTAACACTCTTTGTATATGTCCCTAAAGCCTTTAGCGACATTGGATCCAATGGCAATTAGCTAATGCCGGTAAAGGCTTTAACACTCTTTGTTTAATATTATATTTATTGCCACTAAAAGCTTTTTTTGTTGTAGTTGTTTCATGCCTGTTATTCCTCCATTGATTGTAGAACTCAAGTTGTCAAGTTCTAGTTTCCTACTAACCTAGTTATAGAGTGGAGTAGTAGTTCATCAGTGCCTAAGGGTCGTTTTATTTTGTACCTTAAGGCGAGAAAGTTAGTTTCCGAGGGTTATGTCTATCACTTAGTCCGAGTTAATGATTCTAGTGTTGATACACCTCCTATTGAGTTAGTTCCAGTTCAGAGTGAGTTTCCAGAAGTCTTTCCTGGTGATATACCCGGAGTCCCTTTTGAGAGAGAGATAGACTTCGGTATAGATATACTTACTGATATTCATCCACTATCTATTCCTCCATATAGAATGGCTCAAGCAGAGTTGAAAGAGCTAAAAGAACAGTTGAAAGATCTCCTTGATAAGGTTTTAATTCGACCATGTGTCTCACCTATGGGAACTTCGGTCTTATTTGTGAGAAAGAGAGATGGTTCCCTTAGAATGTTTATAGATTACCGCCAGTTGAACAAGGTTACCATCAAGAATAAGTATCCTCTTCCGAGAACTGATGATCTTTTCGATCAGCTTTAGGGTGCCACGTGTTTCCCTAAGATAGACCTCAGATCTGACTACCATCAATTGAGGGTAAGGGAATGTGATATTCCAAAGATAGCTTTTAGGACCCGTTATGGTCATTATGAGTTTCTAGTAATGTCATTCAGTTTAACTAATGCGCCTGCAGCGTTCAGGGACCTTATGAATAGAGTATTCAAGCCTTACTTAGATATGTTTGTTATCGTGTTCATTGATGACATACTTATCTATTCGAGGAATGAGGAAGATCATGCTAGCCTTCTCAGAATAGTTCTCCAGACTCTAAAGGATAGGAAGTTGTATGCTAAGTTCTATAAATGTGAGTTTTGTCTTGAGTCAGTGGCATTCTTGGGTCACCTTTTTTCCGGTGATGGGATTAGAGTTGACACTCAGAAAATAGAGGCAGTGCAGAATTGGCCTAGACCCACATCTCCAATTGATATTAGGAGTTTTTTAGGGTTGGTTGGATATTATAGAAGGTTCGTCGAGGGGTTCTCATCTATTTCGTCCCCTTTGACTAAGTTAGCTCGGAAAATAGTGAAGTTTCAATGGTCTGAAGCTTGTGAGAAAAGCTTTCGAGAATTGAAAAAGAGGTTGACTACTTCCCCAATATTGACCTTCCAGAAGGTACGCAAGGCTTTGTTGTATATTGTGATGTGTCTAGAGTTGGTTTGGGTTGTGTGTTAATGCAGAATGGCAAATTCATAGCTTATGCCTCCAAACAGCTGAAGGTTCACGAGAAGAACTACCCAACCCATGATTTAGAGTTGGCTGCTGTAGTATTTACTTTGAAAATATGGCATCATTATCTTTATGGTGTTTATGTGGATGTGTTCACCGATCACAAAAGCCTTCAGTATGTGTTTAGTTAGAAAGAGCTTAATCTCAGACAACGAAGGTGGTTAGAGTTACTCAAGGATTATGATATGAGTGTCCCCTATCACTCAGGTAAGGCTAATGTTGTTGTTGATGCCTTAAGCAGGTTGTCTATGGGTAGTACCACCCATTTTGAGGAAGATAAGAAAGAGTTAGCAAAAAAGGTGCATAGACTTGCACGATTAGGAGTTCGACTAATGGATTGCACAGAAGGAGGAGTAGTGGTAATGAATGGGGCTGAATCATCATTAGTGTCTGAAGTGAAAGAAAAACAAGACCAAGATCTTATTTTGCTTAAATTGAAGGAAAATGTTCATAAGTAAAAAGTAATGACTTTTGAACAAGGGGGAGATGATGTATTGAGATATCAAGCTAGCCTATTTGTACCAAGGGTGGATAAACTTCAAGAAAGGATTATGAAGGAAGCTCATAGCTCTAGATATTCCATTCATTCGAGTTCCACAAAGATGTATCATGACTTAAGGGAAATATATTGGTAGAATAGTATGAAGAAAGGTATCACAGAGTTTGTTGCTAAGTATTCGAATTGTCAACAAGGTAAGATAGAACATCAAAGGCCCAATGGTATGGCTTAGAATATAGATCTTCCAGAATGGAAGTGGGAGATGATCAATATGGATATCATCACAGGTTTACCAAGATCTCGTAGGCAGCATGATTCTATTTGGGTGATTGTGGATCGAATGACCAAATCAGCCCACTTTTTGCCGGTAAAGACTACCCATTCAACAGAGGATTATGCCAAGTTATACATTCAAGAGGTAGTAAGACTTCATGGGGTTTCGGTATCGATTATTTCAGATAGAGGTGCCCAATTTACTGCATAGTTTTGGAAATCTTTTCAGAAAGGTTTGGGTTCAAAGGTGAAGTTGAGTATTGCTTTCCATCCTCAGACATATGGTCAAGCAGAGTGCACTATTCATACCTTTGAAGATATGTTGAGGGCCTGTGTAATTGATTTCAAGGGTAATTGGGATGATCTCCTACCTCTCATTGAGTTTGCTTACAACAATAGTTACCATTGCAGCATCCAGATGGCTCCTTATGAAGCTCTTTATGAGAGCAGATGTAGATCTCCTATTGGATGGTTTGAAGTTGGTGAAGCGGGGTTGATAGGACCAGACTTAGTTCATAAAGCTATGGAGAAAGTGAAACTCATTCAAGAGAGATTAAAACAACACAGAGTTGTTAGAAATCCTACATTGATGTTAGGAGAAGGGAGTTAGAGTTTGAAGTAGATGATTGGGTATGCTTGAAAGTTTCACCAATGAAGGGTGTTATGAGATTTGGTAAGAAGGGGAAGCTTAGTCCCCGGTATGTTGGCCCTTTCAAAATATCGAAAAGGATTGGTAATGTAGCATATGAGTTAGAGCTACCCTAAAAGTTAGCAGCGGTTTATCCGATATTTAATATTTCCATGTTGAAGAAGTGCATGGGAGATCCTTCCCTTATCATATCAACTGAATATATTGGTATCAAGGATTGCTTGTCTTATGAGGAGATCCCTGTTCAGATTCTAGATCGTCAAGTTCGCAAGTTGAGGACCAAAGATGTAGCGTCAGTCAAAGTTCTTTGGAAGAATCAGTTTGAGGAGGATATGAAGAAGAGATATCCATATCTCTTTGAGCTCGGTGAAAATCCATATCAAGGTACTAATTCTCTTCTTAGTACTCTTTAATTGATATGCTTGATGTGTTAGATTTGCTTGTTGGGTGTCTTAATTAAATATTTGAATTTACGCCCTTAGCTTACTAAGAGTAATCTCATTCGAGGACGAATGTTCCCAAGGGGGACATATTGTAACACCTCGCTATTTCAAAGAACTAGAAAGAACTAGTATTTAGAATAAAACCATTTTTGGAAATAATCCAATTTAGGAAGTTTGACAAATTAAGCTAAGGATGAATTTTGGTCAACTTCAAATGAACAGAATTCCTAGATCAGGATGATTTACATGTTCTACAAGATACCGTAGGAAAGATCTTTGAATGATCTTTTCAACGCCGCCGAGTTTGCTCAATTTTGAGTTCGTATGAGGGAGATAAGCCCATTTGAAGTTAGCCTGTCTAGATAAGGAAAGTCAAAACCGGATTTTAGAAGGGTATTGTGGTCTTTCACTACCCAATTAATTAAATTCATTTTTGGTAATTAATTTGGGGTCTCAACTGATAGGATTTAGTTTACGCTTATTGAAATTAAGTTAGGGTTTTGAGAGAAGAAAAAAGAAGAGAAGAAAAGAGAATAAGAAGCAAGGAATCGACAAGTTCTCGAAGAATTGCTTGTGGATTTCGCCAAGGGATGATCCCTACGAGGTATGTGAGATAACATAGCATTGGTTTAGTTCACCCACGCGCCAATCATGATTCAATTCAGCATAATTGTGTTATTGAAAGAAAAGATTATGAGTTCTTGATGAAATTTGTTTAAGTTCTTGTGGGTTCTTGTTGTTGAAGTTGTTGAGAAGTTTCTTGAGTTTGATTCATGAGATTAAGTGTTGTTTTGAGTAGATTCTTACATATTTTGGTTATGTAGTCGAATCTAAGTGTTTGAGAAAGGAACCAATAGAAACTAGAGGGTTTCGAGTTGAAAAACGACCAAAATTTCGTCAAAAATCTGGAAAAAGGAGTGGGGCACTGCGCCACTCAAAGCGCCCCACATTAGGCGCTGAAGTTTGGCCTCTAGGGTGCTGCGCCAGCCAGTGAGCCCGAAGCCAGTGTCTGAAGGTTACCCTCTGGTGCCCCGTGCCACTCAGAGCACCAGGGACGCTAGGTGTTCCACCTTTTCCCACTTATTTCCGTTTGAGTTCCCTAGCAACGTACCTAAGTTTTCTAGTTGATTTCTACACATCTAAGGTACGTCTAAACATCATGAAATCATCCATAAACATAAAATCATGAGCCTTGAATCCATAATTCAATTCAAGGAAAGTTAAGAGTCAAGTGAAGAGAAGTTCATAGAGTCTTCCAAAAGTGTTTTACAAATGTTTGAACTATGTTTTAAGACTTGAGTTTTGAGTTGAGTAAAGAGCAACAGTAAAGTTCATTTCTTTAAAAGATTATACGAGAACTAAGTATTCCTAAGAGTTAAAATGTTATCACATTTAAACAAGGAATGAAACTCCGATTTCCAAGAGAGATTTTAAGCTAGTTTTTGAGTAATTACCTCAAATCACAGAAATAGTTTTGTTTTTTAAACATATGAGCTGAGTATATTTTTCGAGTAGTATTGAGCCCCGATATGGGGACGAGTTCATAATAACTCAATTCTTCATAAACCATGTAGCCATCGTGGGTAGAAAGGGTCATACTTTTTAGATGACACCATAATGCTTTTTAGCATAGACTAGTGGATCCACTTAGTTGAGGCGTTCTATATCATGGCAAGTTATAGCATAATTCTGGCAGCATGGGCGAGACGTTGTATCACCACATTAACTCATAGTGATGATTGTCGATTAGAGAAACTCCCACAGAAGTATATTAATTTACTATATTTGTAAATTGAGTTGTTATTTCAGTTTAAATGCTTTATATCAACTGCACTTTTACTGTTGTTTTATTCTGCATTTGAGTTGAGTAAAGATAAGGTAAGTGTTCTCTTCAGATTCTTTTCAAGCTTATGTCATGTTTAGTTTTCTCCTCGTATTCTCGTACATTCAATGTACTGATGACTTTTGGCCTACATCTTTTATGATGCAGATATAGATAATCAGGATCAGCATCCAGCTCCTCGTTGATCCAGTTGAGCATCTCAAAGTCAGTTGGTGAACCTCCTTGCTTTTAGAGGATTCCATTTTTACTACTTTGTTAGTCGGTTGTTAGGATGATCGGGGGTATTATCCCGACATCTCTCTTAGTATTAGAGGCTTCATAGATAGTTAGCTATGAGTTCTTTAGTCTTGTATTTCAGATGTTTTGTTAAAAGACTTGAGTTGCCACTTTGGCTAATTTGAATGTTTATCCTTAAACATTCTAAGTTTATTTGAGACAGTTGTTTTAAAGTGCATTTGAATCCTTGTATTAATGCTTTTAGTCTTCCGCTATAAACTATGCCAACCCAAGGGTCCGCTAGAGGCCAACAATGATTCTCGAGTGCTAGTCCCGACCAGGGTGTAGGCTTGGGGTGTGACAATAAAACACGAGATAAATTCTATCAGGTATAAAAATATAATAACATACTCTTTACTCTTATTTGGGAGATTCTCTAACCGACAAGCATCACTATGAGCAACATGATGACACAACGTCTTGCTCACACTGCCGGAACTGTCCTATACCTTGCCAGGGTATAGAACATCTCAACTAACTGGATCCACTAAGCTATGCTTAAAAGCAATAAGGAATCATCTAAAACGTATGATCCTTTACCCATGTTGGCATACATGGTTTATGACGATTTTGAGTTGTTTGAACTCATCCCCATATTGGTGCCCAATACTACTCCCAATAATATGTAACTCAAGCTCAAATATTTAAAACATAACTCTTTCTCAATTTGAGGTAATTACTCGAAAGATCCTCTTCAAAGAGGTAATACTCTGAAACTCATCTGAACTTGTAAACTCGTTTAGAAATTGGTGTTTCTCTCTTTTAAAATGTAAATTATTACATACTTGGGAATTATTAATTCCCTTATACTCAATTTGAAACATGAAACTCAACTCTTCTCATCCTCATACTCGTTTACTCAAGACTTAGTTCAAATCTTTAGTTAATTTCAAAAGGGTTCTCAACTTTGACTCAAAAGGTTGTTTTGAACTTTCCTCTTACCTTTACTTTAATTTAAAAATTTAAATTCAGATATGCGATTATGATATTCATCATCCCTCAAGTATTAGTGAAGACTTTAAGAGTGAATATCAAGAAGAGAACATAGGTACGATTTGAGGGAACACACACGGAAAGAAAGACGGAAACGTAAGGGACGTGGCGACCTTGGCACACTTACAGGCGTGGGGCGCGAGCCCCAAAACTACTGAACATTGTTTGGGGTGCACTGAGTGGCGTCCCGTGTCAGTCCCCAAATTACTAGGTAGTAGTTCTGGTGCAATTGTGGCGCGCCTCCCAACACCCATGCCCAGAAATCTAACAAATTTTTCTTCAATTTTTTGGGTCCCAACTTATCTGGAATCAAATGATTTCCTCCAAACTTCTTTTGATTCACAAACCCAACAAAAAATTATCGAAAGCACAAACAAAATCCACCAAGAAACAACACTGATTCGTAAGACCCTCACTTCAAGAACTCAAAACCTCTATTTTTAAAGAATGGGGTTAAACAAACCCACCACTGTGAGAAGCTTACATACTTCGTAAGAACACTTTTTCTCGGCGAAATCCTCAGTTCTTGAAAGAAAGCTTGAAACCCCACTCTTTTCTCCTCTTCAACTTGTTCTAAAATCTCCAAGTGTTTTGGAATATGGAAAAGTGGTCTAATTTAGATTAGACCCTTAACTTGGGGTTGAAAAACGTTTTAGGCTTCGTAGGTTAAGGAAAAGACCAAAATACCCCTTTCCTAAAATGGATGGAAAGCCTTAGCTAGAGAGGCTTCATTCAAACAACCATAACTTTCTATTCGAAGTTCTAAATTTAGAAAACTTAGTGACATTGGAAAGAGGACTCAAATATCTTAGTTTTGATATCTTATGGGCCACCTAACTCTTTATGTTTGGAAATTTATGGTCGTTTGAAGTTGACCTAAACAAATCTCCCCCTTGAGAATATTCCTCTTCGAATAAGATCACGCTATACAGAACATGGGTGGGAAGCATTTAACAACCCCAACCTAACACACAACACGCAATTATCAAACTCAAGATATCAACTTAAAAGTACTCTAAAAAGTGTTAGTACCTTGGTTTGGAATTTCTCCGAAAGGAAAGAGATGTGGGTATCTCTTCTTCATATCCTCCTCAACCTCCCAAGACTCTTCTTCAACAAATTGATTCCCCCATAAGACCTTCACTGATGCAACCTCCTTGGTCCTCAACTTGCGAACTTGACGGTTCAGAATCTGAATGGGTATTTCCTCATAGGATAGGCTGTCCTTGATACCCACATTCTCTGTAGGTAAAATAAGTTAAGGATCACCCAAAAACTTCTTTAGCATGGACACATGGAACACCGGATGAACTGCTGCTAATTCTGAAGGTAGCTCCAACTCATAAGCTACATTGCCAATCCTCTTGGATATCCAATAAGGACCAATGTACCAGGGACTGTGTAACACCCCTAAATACTAACCAAGAGTCGCATGTCGATTTACCGTTGCTTAACTACTAGCATATGTTTTAGTCTCATTTTGGGAACTTGAAGTGTTGTGATAATTTCCAACTTGCTTAGCATAAATTCTTATCGTAATTTAAGGATTTGTGATGGGGTGTTTAGGTAATATTATAATTAGAATTATGTTTAACTTTAAAAGGAGATGAGGGATATATATATATATATATATATATCTATATATATATCTATATATATATATATATATAAGTGTATATGTATACATTTTGGGCAGCACACAAAATTTTGGGCAGCACCTTTGAAGGACAGCTGTACAAGTGATAAACATCACTTGTGTGACTATATATATTTGCACCTCCTTGGGTTAATTCATTTTTCTTCCAAGTCTGAAAAACCTTAGAGCCCTCTTTAATCAGTTGTTCTTCAAAATCACAAAATAAAACTTGGCCCTTTTGGCTGGAATTCAAGAACACACACTTCTTGTTGGTAAGTGTCGAAATCTGTTTCTGAGCTGGGTAGTGTTTGGTATCTTATGCATATATCTCGCTCTAGAACTTCGTTTACAGTGAGTAAATATGATTTGGAAAGAAAATTCGTATACCTACAACTCTTATGTTTATGTCAAACTCTGATTCAGCGGTTATAGACTCGAAATATGGGACGAAACATAGAACAAGTTCTGTCCAGATTTTGGAATTTCAAATTCTGTCTGTACAGCTGTTAGTGTTTTGACTATATCTTTTTGTACAAAATACATTTTGCGGTGATTCTTATTTTTTTTGCAACCCTAAGATATGTATCTACATATTTCATGAAGGTTATAAAGTCTAGTTTTGCTGTTTTCCGTTTCAAATCTAAGTTGCGACATGAGGTACTAGGCTGGCCAGAATCACTGTTTTGGGAGCATTGTTGTGTTTGTGCTGGCTAATTTTACTTGTGATGATGAACCTATTTTACATCAATATTATTGAGCTTCTAGGGATTAAAGAAGTTGTTTAATTGTATTTTAAAGGTTGTATATATACTCATGAACAAGTTGAGGACCTTGATACATTGGTTGGACTGTTTCTTTGCTAAAGCACCGAGGTTTGTGTATAAACTTGTACTTGCACTCTTTTAACTGCTGAAAGTTGATCTTGGTACCTTGGTTACCTCTTGTCACTTTGCATTATCGTGTTGGTATCCTTTGAGACATTAAAGATGCTTGTGTAACTCACCCACTTGTACGGATTGTTTGATCACTTGGCACTCTTGTTGGGACCTTGTCCTTCTTGTGGCTGTGACTTTTTCACTCTTGGCATGCCTCTTGATTCGGATCATTTGCCATCTTGACTCTGGATTTTTAGTCCGTCTTAAGAATGGGAGTTGTCCATTTTTAAGTATGAACTAGAAAGCCATTTTTAATATGGTTCTTGGTTCTCTTGTTTATTGGGCTTTGGCCCTTCTTGATACAGGGAGTTAGCCCTTCTTGATACTTGCTTGTGCTTGGTGTGAAGACATGATGTACATATTGGGCGAGCCTTGTTATTGAATCTCTTAGGAAATGGTGCTATGAGCGTTCTTGATATTTGGACCTCTAACTATCAAACTTGATACTCTTGATATATTGTTTACTTGATTTATTTATTATGTTCGATTATACTGCCCATGACTTGAGAAAGGTAGTTTTGTGAATCTAATGGCTCTGAACCTATAGTTTTTACACCACTAAGCTATATGCTTAGCGATAGTTGTTTCTATTGTAGGGAATGATCGAGTGGATGCATGAAGCTGGCCATTGGAGATGGAAATTTTGAGAGCCTTAAGGAAGATCACATTTGCATTTAGGCATCGATATTTTTTATAAACCTTGGGACTTGTACATGATCTTTGTGTTGTATATTTACATGAAATTTTGACTAATGTGATCATGTCACCATGGGTTGTAAATTAAGTATGGCTATATGTTTTGTTCTTTTGGGGTGTGTAAGCCCAAGTATTGCAATATACTAAA
>JAJOOE010005190.1:0-52703 GCA_036250405.1 Solanum raphanifolium
TTTTATAAAATTAATAATCAAACCCCCCCCCCCCCCCGCCTATTACTAGGTTTTCCTAAACCTCACCTGTCTCAGATTTCGTCCAACTCTTGCCTTGGCTAGAAATTTCCAAGCCACTACTCAAAAGCTTTCTTCACCAAATTCATTTCCCATTGGCTTTTCCATAACGACACGAACAAGTCATTACATATGCTAGGTGAGGAAAACCAATTTATCTTTCATGCATCCCATATGAAAAGTGAGTCCAACATTCCCATACAATATATATGGCCAGATGACGAGAAGTCTAGTGCTGTAGCACAAGAACTTCATATTCCCCTTATTGACTTAAGGGATTTTTTTCTCGCGACCCTGCAGCCGCCCAACAAGCATCTAGGCTTTTGGGTGAAGCGTGCAGGAGTCATTGTTTCTTTCTTGTAGTGAAGCACGGAGTTGATGTTAATCTCATCTCTAATGTCCATCGTTATATGGACATGTTCTTTGACATGCCTCTCTGTGAAAAGCAAAAAGCTCAAAGGAAAATTGGTGAACATTGTGGTTATGCCAGCAACTTTACTGGAAGGTATTATTCAAAACATCCTTAGAAAGAGACACTCTCTTTACCATTCTCTGTTAAAGAATGATCATCTCACATAGCTAAGGAGTATTTCCAAAGGACATTGGGTGAAAGTTTCAAAAATCTCGGCTAAGGACAATCGACTATCTTAGTTCTCATCTTTTTCAATTTTTTGTGGTACTTTTCTTTTTGGTATGTTTCGTAAAAATGTGTTTTTTTCCCTTTTTTGGCATGACATGTTTAAGACCACTAACTTAAATGATATTCTTGTACATTATATATATATATATATATATATATATATACACATACATATATATAAATTGAATTCAAAAGTCTTTCTTTAATATCTTATATTTTATGTCAAAACAAAATCAGACAAAAAGATTGAAACAAAAGGAGTATCTATTTTTCTATTTTCGATTATGTATATGAATTAACCTTTTTTCCCTTTAATTGCACATGAATGTTTATCAAGATTATTGCAATTCCATGAGCATGCTTTCTCTTAGGATCATGGAACTTTTACGGATGAGCCTAGGTGTACAGAAGAGTCAATTTAAAAAGTTTTTCCGAAGATAATGAATGCATCATTATACTCAATTATTATGCCATGTGCCAGAACCTAGAGCTCACCTTACGATTAGGGCCTCACTATAATCCAACATCACTAACCGTTCTCCATCAAGATTCTGTTAGTGGACTTCAGGTTTTTGTGGACAACGAATGGTACTCCATCAGTCCAAATTTTATTGCTTTTGTGGTTAACATAGGCGACACATCTATGGTAAAAAAGTTTACAAACTAGAACTATATAATAGGCTAATGTATTATGTATTACATACAAATAATATAAACAGAATCAATTAGACAAATAATACATTTTCTTGGTCAAAACATTATAAGATCTTTCCACATGATGCGCAATGATATACATCATGAATTCTTAGACTTACAATTTGAATATAACATATTTGGTGTTTGTCCCTTATCGAATGGTAGATACAAAAGTTGCTTGCATAGAGCACTGGTTAACAACAAGACTCCTAGAAAATCACTTGCTTTCTTTCTTTGTCCAGACAAAGAGAAGGTGGTGAGTCCACCAACTCAATTATTGGACTACAACAACCCTCGACTATACCCTGACTTCACATGGCCTACTCTCCTTGAGTTTACTCAAAAGCTGATACAAACCGTCTACAATCTTTTTCGATGTGGCTTTAAGACAATAATGTAGAAGCTTAAGAGCTATACATGTGAGGTTCAAGATTGAAGGCTTCAGAATCTTTTTTACGGAAAATTACTTGGAGGCCCTTGATCGTTAGGAAGAAAGCCGTGGAAGATGATTATGAAATTAATCTGTTACAAAATAATCCCACCATAGCGCAAATTAAGAGTCACAATGAAAAGAAAATCATGAAGTCCATGACGAAAGCAACTCTGTTTGTTGTTGTCTCAACAATTATTTTAAAGAGAATTATATTTCTCCCATCACCAAAAGATATTTGAAATTATCTTAAGAAAGAATATGTTGGAGGTGAAGAATTCAAGTTTCAAAGAATAAAAAACTCCAAGAAAATCAAAGAATGATTGGATAGATTGCTTGGTATTGATAACAAGGTAAGATTTCTACGCACTAGATCAAAAAAAGGTAAGAGATAAATATAAACACAAGAAACCAAAGGTTGATTCATTAAATAATTTGACTTTAGCGAAAAATCTAGAAACTCATTCTTTGGATGTGATATTAAAGACTCCCTTAACTAAGAGGAAATGTAGTGAATGCCAAAATCCTAAGAAACACCCTCCCCCTTTGATATTATAGAAGAGGCAGGTGATAACAATCTTATTAAGGAAAAGAAGGCAAAGTTTTCCAATTCCATGGGAAAAGACTTCAGTTGAAGTAGAGTTAGTGAAGGGATTGATGGAAAAGGTAGCGGTAAGAAGAAAGAGCGAGTCAGACAAGTTCTAGATTACATTGTACATAGCGCAGATGCTAAAGATTTTTCAAGATGAGGAACATAAGTGACACAAATTTTGATGGTTGTTGTCACGACCCAGACCGTCGTGATTGACACCCACACTACAAACCGGTGGGAGAACCACTACTACAACCCAAACCAAGCAGTCCATCTAAAATCTAAGGAAATTAAGTTACGGAAGCAAGTTAATTAACTAACAAATGAGGAAATTTAATACCTAGAACCTGAAAGTCAATGTACCAAAACATCTAAACAAATGATCCAAGTCTAAACAAGAAGGGATACATCCCCAAACTAATGAACTAATTAACTAACTAGAACAAATATCTAAGTCCGGAAATGATGGATATAGACGACTAAGAATCCCATGGCAGCCCGGAAGAAATGGCTCAACCTTGAATTCGAAGCGATGATCACTGTTCTTCTAAGCGAGGTATGTCAATAGTCACGTGAAGATGCCCTGTACTAAACAAAAATAAGAGCAAGTGCAGAATCAGTACACAACCACAGTGTACTAGTACGATCACTCGACTATCCCACTAGTGCAACATAAACAAGTCAAACAACATTATAATTGCAGGCATATATATCAACATATACAACATCATCAACATTTATGAACAACCAAAAACTTCACATTTTATAGCACATCATTGGTCCTATCACGGAACCCAAACCCAAACTGTTAGCTTGTCGTAAAGTGGCAATCAGATCCATTATTTATGCCGAAATGTGAAAATCGATCCCATAATTATGCTGGAATGTGGAAACCAATTCAATAGTTATGCTGGAACGTGGCAATCCGATCCAAGTTAGTCATTCCGGAACGTGGCAACCGATCCCATTGACACACCACAATTACAATCACAAGTACATCATCAAGATCATACAATTAAGTCATGATTTGAAGGCATTCATAATTCATCTATCTGGTTTACAACAAGTGTGATCAACATTGTAACATTCATACATATACAATTCTTAGCCGATAGGCGAACCATTGAGTCTTGGTTCAACTTCTTTTTAACTTCACTTAACGAGTCAATCATAATGAAGAAAGAACATGCATACATCACACAATCATAGAATCACAACCATCACATACCTCGAAAAAAGCTTGAAACCCTAAGAAACATGATCCTTCCCTTTCCGGATTCGTTCCGCTTGTTCTTGGTCAACAAACAATCACAATAACACAGAAATCAATAAACAATCGCTAATTACCCGAATTACTAACAATTCTATGAACTCTAGATCAAACCCATCATCCCAACTAACCAAAATAGGGTTGTTTTCACCATAGAATCTATAACAAAACCTTCCCCCATCAATATTCACCGATTCTATTATGTTCTACGAATCGAAAATGTATTCGGGGAGTGAAAAGCTTACCTTTAGCCTCAAGAATGGTGAAAAACAAGTAGAAATCGCCTGGGGGTCGTTCCTTAGCTCTAAAAGTTGAAAAGCGCCGAAAAAGGTCGTTTAGGGGTTTATTAACGAAATTATGTCACGTCTGGCCCGCCACAACAACCCTCATCCCGCTGTAGCAGTGGCGCCAGCACGATATAAAGTTCCGCTAGAGCGGAACTTTTGAACAAGTGACCTCTTCATCTTTAATCTTCGATTTTAAGTCCCGTCGCACCCGCCACAGCGGCCACCATCCCGCCACAAAGGCAGAGACGCCCGCCAAATCAGCAATTTCGAGACAGAATGCTATTTTAAAGAATTCCAAACCCTATTCTACAACGCACCTCTAACCCACTATACTAAAAATTTACCCTTCACGTAAGATTGATTCCCAGATATCTACTTACCCAAATTCAATTTCGTAATGTCGTACAGATTCGTTAACGAGTTATATAACTACTCATGCATTCAAAACCAAAAACAACTCACTCGATTGTTACCAGATTTCACCAAACCTCAAGGACTCTGATTTCTTCCAAATCTTGACAAGGTTGAGAAAATACAGAAACTACAAAAAAGTTTTTTCGGCCCCAATTTTTTCCCGTTGGCATTTCTATAACGACGGAACCGGTCGTTACAATAGATACCAATTTACCGATCATTTGTCCCCGAGTGACAAAACTTCAGAAAATTAGTCTAAGAAAAGAATGAAGTAGTACCTGATTCGACGAACAATTAGGGATACTTCTTTTACATGTCCCTCTCTGTTTCCCAAGTAGCTTTCTCAACTGGACGATACTTCCAGTAAACTTTCACAGACTTAATCTCTTTGGTCCCCAACTTACGCACATCCCGATCAAGAATAGCAATCGGTTCCTCCTCAGATTGGAGGTCCTTGTCTAGCACAATAATTCCCACTGAATGATATAATCTTCGTCACCATGATATCTCTTCAACATAGATACATGAAATATTTGATGAACATCGAATAGATTAGGGGGTAGAGCCAATCTATACGCCACCGGCCATACACATTCAAGAATCTCAAAGGGACCAATATATCGCGGACTTAACTTGCCCTTCTTACCAAATCTCATCACCTCTTTCATGGGTGATACCTTAAAAAGAACGATCTCACCAATCTGAAATTCCATGTCTCTTACTTTATGATATGCATACCTCTTCTGTTTACTCTGGGCTGCTAGAAGTCTAGCCTGAATACTCTTCACCTTATCTTGACCATCGTTCACTAAATCAACCCCCAAAGGTTTCACATCTCCAGCCTCGAGCCAACCTATGGGTGATCTACAACCCCTCCCATATAATGCCGGAAATGGTGCCATATCAATGCTGGAGTGATGACTATTGTTATAAGAGAACTCACACAAAGGTAGGAATTTATCCCAATGCCCTCCAAATGAATCACACATGCTCTCAACATGTCTTCCAATACTTGGATAGTCCTCTCGGACTGTCCATCCATCTGTGGATAAAACGCTGTACTAAAAGTGAGTTGTGTGCCCAACTCATCATGCAATTTCCTCCAAAACTTGGAAGTTAATTGGGTACCACGATCTGAGATGATAGAAAGGGGCACCCCATGCTACCTCACTATATCATTCACATACACCTTAGCCAATTGTTCATCATTATAATTTGTTCTTATCGGAATAAAATGGGCTGATTTAGTCAATATATCCACCACTACCCAAATAAAATCAAACTTCCCCAAGGTCTTGGGAAGACCAACCACAAAATCCATAGCTATTATTTCCCATTTCCACTCTCGAATTGCCATTCTTTGAAGTAAACCTACAGGCCTTTGATATTCCTATTTCACTTGTTGACATTTTTGACACTTAGCCACAAACTCCGCTATGTCTTTCTTCATGCCTGACCACCAATAAATTATTTTCAGATCTCTATACATCTTGGTCACACCCGGATGAATAGAGTATCGCGAACCATGAGATTCTGCCAACAATTTTTGAATCAAGTCATCAACTCGGGGAATACAAATTCTCCCTTTAACACTGAGTACACCATCCGCATCGAGAGTGGTCTCTTGTGCCTTACCATTCACAATTTTCTGCTTGAGTTCGTTTAAATTTTTATCCTCAAATTGTTTGGCCTTGATCCCTTCAATGAATGTGACCTTAACTTCAATGCTAGCTAACACCCCACCTCTTTTAGAGATGCCCAACTGCATGATCTTAGATTGTAAGGTCTGAATTTCTTTGGCCAAAGGTCGCTTCGTTACACTCAAGTAAGCTAAGCTACCCATACTTACCGCCTTTCAACTCAAAGCGTCTGCCACGACATTAGTCTTACCCGGATGGTATTGAATGGTCACATCATAATCCTTGAGTAACTCCATCCATCTTTGCTGTCTCAAATTTAGATCCTTTTGAGTGAACACATGTTGCAAACTACGATGATCAGTAAACATATCACACTTAACACCATATAGATAATGCCTCCAGATCTTAAAAGAAAATACTACCACCGCCAACTCCAAATCATGGGTTGTATAATTTTTGTCGTGCACCTTCAATTGGCGCGATGCATGATATACCGTAATTTTATGGTATTTCTAATACATTTCACATACAAGTTGTGTGTGTCTATGGCCTTTTTCTATTGGTTTTTATGTGTTTTTATCATATTTTACAGGAAAGATATTCAGGCGCAGAAGTAAATAGACAGCTGAAAGAAATGCAGAAAAGGGGCATCTACGGAGGTGATCTACGGACCGTAGGTCCATTGACGCTCCGTAGATGGTGGTCGTAGATCAGCATGCAAGGCATGGAAGGCAAATCAGGGAAATTTGACCAAGTGTGGAACCACGGTGGCCATTGCCGGTCCGTAGATGGATCTACGAACCGTACTGTTGATCCGTAGATTAATACTGCGAGGGTTCCAGTACCTGATTTTTTAAGATTCCAAGTGTGGAGTTACGAAAGGAGATTGACGGACCGTAGATCGATCTACGGTCCGTACTGCAGTTCCGTCGTTTGCTTCAGAGAAGCTGATTTTTAGAAGCTGAAATATTCTCTAAGTCCTGGCTGACGGAAGAGACTCACAGACAGTAGATCCACGGACAGTTCATGAGTCAGTCTCGTGGAATGAACGTATCCCTGAATAAAGTTTCCTTATTTTGTTTCTCTTTTAATTTAGGACTTGTTTTCTATAAATAGGGCATGTAAACCTCATTTTTGGGGGTTAGACATTATTACTTTAGTTCTATTTTGTGACTTGGGAGATTATTCTTGCAAACCTAGCAATTATTAATTTCCTAAGTTCGTTTCGAAGATTTGTGTGTTGCAATTCAAGTTGAATTTCTGGGTTTATTATTTTTCTTAAGTAAGTTCATAATTCTTTCATGCAGAACAATGAATTGTGTTCCTATGATTATGGGTAACTAAACCCCATACCTTGGGTTGTGGGAACCATGAGCGATTAATAAAGTATGAATAGTAAATAAGCAATTCTTGAATAGTGTTTTGCATGCATTGATAATTATTTCGGTTAGAAGCCTTTTTAACGAGTGCACGCGTTAGAACTCGCCTTGTTTCTACTTGCCGAACCAAGGAGGTAATCAACAAGAAAATAATTATCAACATAGATTTAGTGTGATACTATCTAATAGGTTAGTGTTGATTGGTGCGAAGTAATAACTTAGCCAAACATCGATTATGATGTCTAATTAATATGGGGTAAAGGTAAGGGTTAGTAAATTATACACATGTAGCCAGACCTAGGTGCGGGGTGAAATTCTCTATATGCCGGACCAAGGATTTAGAAATACCTAATTTATCGCTTTGCATGTAGTACACTAGGAAAGGATTGCTATTATTAGGATTACTACGTTATGAGCTTGTGGGGAACACGTATACCCTACTTATTTCTTTCATCCTGATAACAACCAAAAATTGACTTTTGATTACTTATTACTTATTGAATTCTTACGATTTGTTTCACAAAAAAAAAACCCTTTAATTACTTGTTTCTTGAAGTAATTAATTGTTGGTTAAAGCAAAGTCTAAACCATTTTCCTCGTGGGATCGACCCCAACCTACAAGTTGGGTTCTTTACTTGATAACGATCGCTTATGCTTCTTTAGGGAAGTGTAATTTGAGCGTATCAAATTTTGGCACCGCTGCCAGGGAAATTTGGCTTTTAGATTTATTTTGACTACATTATTGAACGTTAGTCAAATATTTCCTAATTTTACTTTTTCTCTTTGTTTTTGTCTCTCTCAGGTTCTGACTCTAGTGAATGCCAAGTACACAAATCCAGGGTGAACCACTTACTCCTTACGATTCGGAGCTGAATCGCACTTTGCGAAGAATGAACAATCCAGGAGATCTAGTTAATCTTATCAGAGGAAATTCAGGTGATGCAGTTGAGTTACAACAACCGAGGGTAGTTGGTAGGGACAACCAGGTTCCAGCTGACAATCAATTGGGAGATGTATTGAGGGTGCAAGATCCACCAAGCCCACGACAACATGACAACTATCTGGGCAACATCAATATAGCAGACTCTGATGGACCTATTGTCCTACCCCCTCTACCTCCAGGGCACACATTTGTGGTGACTAGTAGCTTGATGTATATGCTTACAGAAAGGGAGTTATTCTCAGGATTGCCATTGGAGGATCCACATGCTCACTTTGCCAAGCTAAGGGTGGTTTGCAAAAGTTGTGTAGGTAGACCAGACTTGGATATGGATGTCATCGGATTACGAGTGTTCCCTCTATTACTGACAGGCGATGCTGCAGTATAGTTCACTAAGCTTCTTTATAAATCAATCTTTACATGGAACCAACTGACGGATGTGTTCCGAGCAAGTTACTATCCAATGTCCAAGAAGCTCAATCATAAAGATAGTGTCAACAATTTTGTAGCATTACCTAGAGAGTCCTTGAGTAGCTCTTGGGACAGATTCACTGCGTTCGTAAGAGGTATCCCAAATCACCGTATTGATGATGAGTCGTTGAAGGAATATTTCTATCGAGGTCAGGATGACAACAATAAAGTATTGCTTGATACTATTGCAGGAGGTTCATATGGCGACTGCACATATGCACAGATTTCTGAAAAACTAGGGAAGATCTCTCCAACAATAAAGCATGGAGCACTACGAGGTCAGTTACTGGGAGAAACACATTTGCCATTCAGAATACAAACACCCAGTCTGCGGATGAGATTCGTGAGGAGATGGCTCAGATGAGGACCGAGTTGGGGTTTGTATTGAAGCATGTAAGTGGAGGTGCAGAGAAGGTAAATGTTGTGAATTACTTGAGTAGAACGCCACCACCAGTTGAAGAGTGTTACTATGAAGAGGATGCTTGTGCGGTGAATGATCAGACGGGGGATTTCTGAACAAACGCCCAAGGATCCAACGAGAAAAATTGGCGCCAAGGTAAAGGAAACCAAGGTCGGAACTATGGCAACTACAATCGAGAGGGTCAATATGTTCGGGATAAGAACTTCAATCGCGAAAACAACTACAACAGGAACAACTATGGCAACAGAAATGATCGGGTAGGACCTTAAGTTCCCCCACAAAATTAGGAATCTGGTACTAGGGAAGTTGGAGGCAATATGGCGCGTATTGAAGATATGATGCAGAAGATGATGAGAAGGTTTGATGCAACTGATGAGAATGTGAAGGAGAGGAGAAATGACTTGTCTGGTATTCGTCAAAAGGTTGATGCCCATGCATTGTCAATAAAACACCTAAAGCAGCATATGATCCAAAGAATAACGGTCATTGTGTGGCAGTTACTACTCGAGGGAGTAAGCAAACCATAGATCCATCTATGCCGTCTATGGTGGATGTTGAGATTAGAAAATAAGATGATGTGGTAGAGGTTAAAGAAGAGTTTGAGACTGCGACAGAGAAAGTAGCGGAGCTATCTTAGAAAGTGGTCCCCATACCTTGACCTCCACCACCTTTTCCACAGAGGTTAGTAAAGAAGAATGAAGATGGTAAATATCGCAGGTTTATTACTATGTTGAAGCAGCTTTCCATCAATGTTCCTTTGGTTGAAGCTTTGGAGCAAATGCCTAGGTATGCGAAGTTTATGAAAGATATGGTGACAAAGAAAAGGTCTGTGAGTTTTGAAGATGATGATAGATTACAGCATTGTAGCTCTATTGTTACAAGATCTCTTGTGCAGAAGAAGGAAGACCCTGGTGCTTTCACAATCCCATGTACTATAGGGTTGTTACACTTTGCTAAGGCATTGTGTGATCTTAGTGCTAGCATCAACCTAATGCCATTGCCTATTTATAAGAAGTTGGGTCTAGGGGATCCAAAGCCAACTACAATCCAGCTACATATGGCCGATCGTACCGTGAAAAGGCCCATTTGTGTACGCCATGATGTGCTAGTAAAAGTGGAGTTGTTCATCTTTCCAGTGGATTTTGTGATTCTTGACTGTGAGGTTGATTTTGATGTTCCCATCATCCTTGGGAGACCATTCCTTGCCACAGGTCGTGCATTGGTTGATATGGAGAAGGGACAGATGAAGTTCAGACTGAACAATGAAGAAGCAACTTTCAATATTTGTAGGTCCATGAAGCAGAGTGGTGAGCTCCAAACGATATCTGCTATAACTTACGGAGTTGAGAGTGGAGTAGAGGTGTAAATTGAAGAGCGACTCGGTGTTGGGGCACTAGCAGCAATTATGATGAATTTCGATAGTGATGGTATTGAAGAGTACGATGAGTTGGTAGCTGCAATCGAGAGGTGTGGCTCTATTGTGTAGGCATTGAAATTGGAGCTTAAGGCTCTACCACCATATTTGAAGTATGTATTCTTGGGCAGAGATAACACTTTGCCGGTCATCATTGCGGCAGATCTAAATGCGAGACAAGTAGAGTGCTTGGTGACAGTATTAAAGAGGTTCAAGCGAGCTATTGGGTGGACTATTGTGGATATTATTGGGATTCCTCCCAGTATTTGTTCCCACAAAATATAACTCATGCCAGATCACAAACCTAGTATTGAGCACCAAAGAAGATTAAATCCACCTATGCAAGAGGTAGTTAAAAAGGAGATCATCAAGTGGTTGGATGCTGGAGTTATCTATCCCATTGAAGATAGTAGTTGGGTGTGCCCTGTTCAATGTGTGCCCAAGAAAGGTGGGATTACTGTGGTTCCTAATGACAGAAATGAGCTAATTCCGATGCGGCCCGTGCTAGGAAGGAGAGTTTGCATGGACTAGCGGAAGCTAAATGCTTGGACAGAAAAGGACCATTTCCCTATTCCATTCATGGATCAGATGTTAGATAGAGTTGCTGGTAAGGGTTGGTATTGTTTTCTTAATGGTTATTTGGGCTACAATCAAATTTCTATAGCTCTGGAGGACCAAGAGAAGACCACCTTCACTTGCCCTTATGGGACTTTCGCCTACAAAAGGATGCCCTTTGGGTTATGCAATGCTCCA
Organism: Solanum raphanifolium; assembly: GCA_036250405.1. NCBI lineage: Eukaryota > Viridiplantae > Streptophyta > Magnoliopsida > Solanales > Solanaceae > Solanum > Solanum raphanifolium. The sequence goes on from JAJOOE010005190.1 coordinate 11,405, forward strand.
GCAACCTTCCAGCGTTGTATGATGTTGATATTCTCTGATATGATTGAGGACACTATTGAGGTATTTATGGATGATTTCTCTGTGGTAGGGGACTCTTTTGATCGATGTCTGAATCATTTGGCTGAGGTACTTAAAAGGTGTGAAGATTGCCAACTGGTGCTGAATTGGGAGAAGTGCCACATTCTGGTGAAAGAAGTGATAGTTCTACGTCATAGAACTTCTTAAAAGGGCATTGAGGTAGAGAAAGCAAAAGTTGAAGTAATAGAAAAACATCCCCCACCTATCTCTGTAAAAGGTGTGAGGAGTTTTTTTGGGCATGCGAGTTTCTACAGGAGATTCATCAAATATTTCTCAAAAATTGCACATCCTTTGTGCAAACTGCTTGATAAGGAGTGTAAGTTCTACTTTGATGATGCTTGTGATCGTTGCCAAAGAGAAGGAGGAATTTCAACGAGGCAAGAGCTTCCTATGAATCCTATATTGGTGATAGAGTTGTTTGATGTATGGGGCATTGATTTTATGTGTCTGTTTGTGAGTTCACATGGGATGAAGTATATTGTTGTTGCGGTTGATTATGTATCGAAGTGGGTAGAAGCAGTTGCGCTATCCAACAATGAAGGCAAAAGTGTCACCACATTTTAAAAAAAGAATATCTTCTCCAGATTTGGTACCCCGAGGGCGATCATCAGTGATGGAGGTTCCCACTTTTGTAATGAGTTCTTTAAGGCGCTACTTGAGAAGTATGGTGTCCACCACAATGTAGCCACTCCTTACCATCCACAAACTAGCGGACAAGTTGAAGTGTCCAACTGAGAGATGAAGCAGATTTTGGCGAAGACTGTGAATGCTAATAGAACGGATTGGTCAAGGAAGCTTGATGATGCTCTATGGGCCTATCACACTGCATACAAGACCCCCATAGGTATGTCTCCTTACCAACTTGTATATGGGAAGTCTTGTCATTTACCGGTAGAACTAGAGCATAAGGCGATGTAGGCAATGAAGAAGCTAAATTTGGATTGGGGCGCCACATCTAATCAAAGAATGAATGACTTGAATATGTTTGATGAGTTTTGCCTAAAAGCTTATGAAAGTTCAGCCTTGTACAAAGAGAAGATGAAGAGGTATCATGATCAAAGAATTGAAAAGCGAGAATTTGTGGTTAGTGATCTTGTGCTTCTATTCAACTCTAGCTTGCGCTTATTTCCAGGTAAACTCAAGTCCAAATGGACTGGCCATTTTTGCTCACAAAAGTGCTCCCCCATGGAGCGGTTGAGCTTAAAAATAGTGAAGGAACTAGGTTCATGGTAAACGGGCAAAGGATCAAGTTCTATCTGGGAAATGCTGAAAGTGTGCAAGAAGTTATTGAGGCCTATCATCTTGATGAAGTCTGAGTAATCAAGAAGCCTGCGTCATGCCACGACGTTAAATCAAGCGTTGCTTGGGAGGCAACCTAAGATGTACAATCTAGCCAACGAAAGGTTTTTGTTTTCCATCTAGCAGTTTTTGTGTTTAGTTTATTCTCTATATTAATTTAGATAGGTGTTTTAGTTTTTTAGGTTCCGTGTCTTAAAAGTGTCCACAAAATGAAAAAAGAATAGCCTAATGGTTGTTACATGTGCAGGTATTCTATGAAAATTCTGTAGAAAATGGTCTGGTGCAGAGGTCTACGGACCCTATCGACGGTCCGTCAATCCATCCACGGTCCGTGGATGGTGTCCGTAGATCCCAGGTAAGTCCCTTCACCTTGTCCAAGTGTAAGAGTGATCTACGGGCCCAATCTACGGACCGTAGATCGACCCACGAACTGTAGACGGGGTTTCGTGGGCCCAGAACTCTAATACTGCCTGACCCGACCCGGACCCATCCTATTTAAAATCCCCACAATTTTAAATCATTCCACTTCCCTCCATTTACTCCCAAACCGTTTCATAACTTCCCAAACTCCTTAAATCACTCTATCACTCCCCAATTAATCTTCCCTTACTTTTCCCCAAACCCCTAAATTCCCTTTCCTCTCCAAAAATTCCAACAAGGTCTGGTGTTTGGGTTAGTAAAGAAGAGGTAATTCTTTGGTCTTGCAAAGCTTAGTGTCGTCACGGAATCACCCCACTCCTCGTTGCTTGTAAGGTAATAAAATTTCCCCTCACTTTGAATTTTGGTTCATAGATTGAATATAGAAAGTCGGGAGTCGGGTTTTGACCTTGGGTAATTATTAGATGTAATTGCATGATAAAATTGGAAGTTACAATACCCTTGGAACGATAGATAGTGATTGTGTTGCCTTATTATACATGATTATAAGTGTAAATGTAAGTTTCGACTTAGGGTTCCAAAGTTTGTCTTAAATACTTGGTTAAACTGATTAATCGGAATCCTGAGAATGACAAACTAGCATGATTCAATGTTGAAATATATGGTTAGACTAGGATATTGTTGAAAATGGTCTAAGATGTGGACTTGAAAATAAAGAATGGCTGAAATATGGCACATATCACATCAACGATACCCCGTCTACGGACCGTAGATCGATCTACGGACCGTAGACTAGGTTCGTGGTTGGATAAACCTGAAATTTCACCAAGTGTGAAACCACGGATGTGGACGAACGGTCCATAGATCAATCTGTGGACCGTTCTGTACATCTGTGGTTTCCATCTGCGACCAATGTTGTTGGTCCTTTGATCCACGAAAGGGTTCCACGGACCGTAGATCAGTCTACGGACCGTAGGTCTCCTCTGTGGATGACCACTCTAGCCTCTGTTTGAAATTTTCATGTGACTTTGTTACTGTTCGTTTATAGTTCTAAAATTTTTTGTTTGTTTGTTTATGGTTAGTTTTGGCACTAATATCGCTTCCACAGGTACGATGGCACCAAGAAGCTAGTCACCTACTCAAACCAAGGCAAGTCAAAATCTGTTGCTCCTAGCTTCTGGTTACTCGATGAGGACACGAATAAGGAAAAAGATCCAGCATACGTTCCTCCCAACACAAGGACTTCTCCCACAGCACCCCGAGCCACCAGAGGCACCCCAGAAGGTGATTCCCAGCATAGTCACTGTCTCCCAATCTGATGAGGAGCACACACTGATCGGGTCACCAACTGGGGCTGCTTCTAGTTCCCCTACTGGGTCTGCGTCTGGCTTCGAGTCTACCCATGATTCAGGCTCTGAGTCCAGCCATGGTTCAGGGTCCGAGTCTGCCCATGCTTCGGGGTCCAATGCCAAGTCAGCCACAGGGTCCAGCCAGAATGAACAAGCAGCCTCATCTGATGAGGCTACTAGCTCAGAGTCAGTACCCATACCAAGGAATGAGAACCCTACTACACTGGCCGGTGAGCTAAACAGATGGTGTGTCGAGGGCCAATCTATCGGGATGCCAAGATGATTAATGACAAAGAGAATATGGCCCGAATTGTTATAGAGGAGCGCAGAGTCCTCACAGGGAGCTTGCACACTGTCCCCGACATCCATCGGCTTTTTAACCTTACAAGTGTGACTGGATGGCTCGAGACCTAGGTACTTATAGTGAGGAGATTGTACGGGAGTTCTACGCCTCAGATGCCGCCACTCTACGTGGTTCGATATCCAAGCGGTCAAAGCCCATAGCCCAGGACCCTCTCACTTCCACTATGGTCCGGGGTTGTCCGGTGGACATATCACATGCCACCATCAGCCGCTTTCTCTATGGACCTACCACGGGTCACTCTTGGTCACTAAACACAGCGGAGTTTGATTACAAATGGGACATTGTGCGGAGCATCGCTTTCCAGAGGAATGCTGAGTAGCAAGAGTCTGTTATATTGTGGTTAGCTAAATACATTGCTGCAGACGGCGAGCGTACGGACTGGGTCGCCCACACTACGGTTGGGTATCCAGAAGGCCACATTAAATTTTGTGGCCAAGTTCTTCTGGTGGTTGGTACGTAACAGGGTGTTGCCTACAAAAGCTGACAACCAACTCACATGGGACAGACCGGTCATGGTTGCAACATTGGTAGCAAGAGTGGATATTGACTTTGCCCGCATGCTGTTGGCAGACATTCACGAGAGGGCATTCAAGACCTCCACTACTTAGCCCTTTCCATGTTTGATTTTCCAATTATGCAGGGACTCTGGAGTGCCGATCTGGAATTGTGACAGGTTAATCCACTCTACAGGGACTTTGGATATAGGCCTCATTCGAGATGAGGCAAATGTGGTGGCACCTCGCAGAGAGCCCCAGATCACACTGATACTATTCCGGCCTCCTCTTCCCAGGCTGCTAGTGGGGCTCCTAGCTCATCCTGGTCCACACCACCATTAGGAGCAGCTGTTGTCCAGTTGGCCATAGTGCAGAAATTAGAGGCTCAAATGGCCACACTGCTGCATCACATCCATTCTTGGATGCAAAAGTCGATAGCCGAATCAGAGGCCAGAATGGAGTGAAGGATGGAGGGAATGATGGACCGAAAGATCCAGGCCGTTAATAAGCGCCTTGATTCCTTTGAATTAAGAGTCATTGAGCGACCAGCCCCGACCATAAATCTATCCTCTTTTCAGTATGAGTTAGCCAGTCTCCGAGCCGACGTTGATGCCATTCTTGCTACCCCTACAGTTGAGTCTCAAGCTGCACCTACTGCGTTGGCTGATGATACGGTGTTGGATGCTTTATTCAGTGGGACCGCCAAGGAGGGGTCTAAGCCTACACATACGAAAGGCAATAGGCACCGTTCTAGTCGCACCGAGGAGGAGAAAGCCTAAAAGACATAGCGTAGGCAGGAGAAGGAGACTTGGAAGGCTTCGATTTTAGATGAGGAGTTGCGCCAACAGAGGGTGCGTGAGAGTATTGCAGGGGCATCAAGTTCTGCCCCAGTTGTAGAGGTCCCGCCTGTCGTGAGGGACGTTGTGAGCACCACTGATGGTGTGGTTAGAGTGCCCGAAAGTACTACTGAGGGTGCTATGATGAGTGACCCAAGCATGGTTCCAGCTGGCTCCGGGAAACCAGACCCACCCACTTGTTGATGATTCTTCAACGCAATGCGCCACAGGTTTGCTTCACCCAATACATTATCTTTTACTATTTTTGTATGCATTGGGGACAATCACATCTATTTTTGTTGGGGGTGGGGTAAATGGATTGTGAGTGGTAGGGTGAAGTCTGAATAACCCAACTCATACATCCTCTTTTTGGGGTTTTCTTGCCTGTGTTCTTTTTAGCCAAAAGACTGTTGAATTTCTGTTGAACCGGCATGTGTTAGGATCGTATGTGTAGAAGCATGAAAAAGAATGAAGCATGATGGCCTATGAAAAACATACCCATCCAAATTTGCTTATGTGGGCTAGAATTGGTAGGCTAAGACAAGTTGAATGTGTTGGCTCTGAGTATGACATGATAATGAATTAACTCGATGCCATGACTTAAGCTGAAACTTGAACTGGGTAATCTGATAATCTGATAATGAAACTATGTGCAAAGAGTGTGTGAGAATAGTTGATTGTTCAAACAATTTTTGTGCAAAACTAGAACTTGCCCGGTTAGTCCTACTAAGACAATTCAATCTAGGGGTTAGAAAGTTATCATAGGCTATTGTTCTGATAAGTCCACAAATTGCCTAAGAGAAGGATCCAACCAAATAAAATAAATGATCCCTTTGATCCAAATGCTTTGAGCCTAAAATTAGACCATTTCTTTCGAATCCCCGAACTCACCTTCCCATAATCGACTATGTTGGCCCCGGTGCCTCCTTGGACATGTGCACCTTGACTTAGGCCAAAAGCCTAAGTTGAGGGTGTCTAATGTAAAAAGTAATTTCAATCTTGACCCGGACCCGACATCGGGTATTGTGCACCTTAACCAATGGAAAATCCATAAGTTGAGGGTGTCTATGAAAGAGGAAACCGAAAGAATTATGGGTATGAAAAGAGTTTGATGTTGAAAAAGAGAGGAAAGGATGCGACTTGTTGAAAGCTAAACAAAAGAATTATTATAAAAATAAAATTTAAAATTTAAAAAGCTACAAGGTTTAAAGTCACATCCGTGGTTGAAGAAAATCAAGGGAAAGAAGGCACAACAGTAGGATGGCAAAAATAGGGCAAAAAGAGGTTGAAAGCCTAGTGTAATGTCAAAGAGAGCATAAAGTCACTAAGAAGTACCCCAAATGTACCACACCTGGCCCTGAGCCTATGTTACAAGCTAAGAAAGTCCTATAGTGATCCTAGAATCTAGTTTGGAGAGTCTAAGCAGTGAAAATAAGGGCAAGCCTATTGTACTGCGCTCTAACTGTACTTGAAGTTACTTCTGAGCGTGAGTGTTGAATGAATCCTTGTACTCAAAATTCATAGTCATTGTGTGAAAGAAAAAGGATTTCGTTTGAAGAAAGGGCACTAGTTACATTGTCAGAAAGTTGGTACTTTTGTGATAGTGAAACAGTGTATGTTGTGTATTGGTTGGTCGATCGTTGTCATGGTTTGATCTGCATGAATAAGTTTGTCAAGTCTAAGAGAAAAAGTTTGCACCCGGAAATTGAGTGGAATAGAGAGCCATGTGATTGCTTGTGCTTGAAATGCTTGCTTCTATACAAGTGTCGTTTAGAGTCTTAGTGCGTTGCTTCAGGGCAAAGAACGAATTTAAGTTGAGGGTGTTGATATACCGTGAGTTTACGGTATTTCCAATATATTTCACTTACAAGTTGTGTGTGTCGAGGGCCTTTTTGTATTGGTTTTTATGTGTTTTTATCATATTTTGCAGGAGATATGTTCAGGCGCAGAAGTAAAGAGACAGCTAAAAGAAATGCAGAAAAAGGGCATCTACGGAGGTGATCTACGGACCGTAGGTCCATTGACGCTCCGTAGATGGTTGTCGTAGATCAGCAGGCAAGGCATGGAAGGAAAATCAGGGAAATCTGGCCAAGTGTGGAACCACAGTGGCCATAGTCGGTCCGTAGATGGAATACGGACCGTACTGTTGATCCGTAGATTGATACTGCGAGGGTTTCAGTACCTGATTTTTAAAGATTCCAAGTGTGGACCTACGGAAGGGGATTGATAGACTGTAGATCGATCTACGGTCCGTACTGCAGTTCCATCGTTTGCTTCAGAGAACCTGATTTTTGGAAGCTGAAATATTTTGTAAGTCCTGGCTGACGGAAGGGACTTACGGACCGTAGATCCATTGACGGTCCGTGAGTCAGTCTCGGGGAATGAAGACGCGTCCCTGAACAAACTTTCCTTATTTTGTTTCCCTTTTAATTTAGGACTTGTTTTCTATAAATAGGGCATGTAAACCTCGTTTTTTAGGGTTAGACATTATTACTTTAGTTCTATTTTGTGACTTGCGAGATTATTCTTGCAAACCTACCAATTATTAATTTCCTATGTTCGTTTTGAAGATTTATGTGTTGCAATTCAAGTTGAATTTCTGGGTTTATTATTCTTCTTAAGTAAGTTCATAATTCTTTCATCTATAACAATGAATTGTGTTCATACGATTATGGGTAACTAAACCCCACAACTAGGGTTGTGGGAACCATGAGCGATTAACAAAGTATGAATAGTAAATAAGCAATTCTTGAATAGTGTTCTGCATGCATTGATAATTCATTCGGTTAGAAGTCTTTTTAACGAGTGCACGCGTTAGAACTTGTCTTGTTGGTACTTGCCGAACAAAGGAGGTAATCAACAAGAAAAGAATTATCAACATAGATTTAGTAGGATACTATCTAATAGGCTAGTGTCGATTGGTGCGAAGTAATAACTGAGCCAAACATCGATTATGATGTCTAATTAATATGAGGTAAAGGTAAGGGTTAGTAAATTATACACACGTAGCTGGACCAAGTGCAAGGTGAAATTCTCTAGATGACGGACGGAGGATTTAGAGATACCTAACTTATGACTTTGCATGTAGTACACTAAGAAATGATTGCTATTATTAGGATTAGTGTGTTATGAGCTTGTGGGGAACACGTATACCCTAGTTATTTCTTTCATCTTGATAACAACCAAAAATTGACTTTTGATTACTTATTTCTTATTGAATTCTTACGATTTGTTTCACAAAAAAAAACTCCTCCCTTTAATTACTTGTCTCTGGAAGTAATTTGACTAATTGAATATAATTGTTGGTTAAAGCAAAGTCTAAACCATTTTCCTCGTGGGATTGACCCTAACCTACAAGTTGGGTTCTTTACTGGATAACGATCGCTTATGCTTCTTTAGGGAAGTGTAATTTGAGTGTATCAATGCATAGGCTATAACTTTGTTAGCCTGCATTAACACAACGCCCAATCCAGAATGTGAAGCATCACAATAAACTATAAAATCATTACCTTCCACCGGTAATGTTAGAATAGGGGCGGTGGTCAAGAGAGTCTTGAGCTTTTGATTAACGGTATCTCCTTTTTTGTCAAATTGGTCAAGTGAGTAGTAATTGAAGCAAAATTCTTAACAAATCCACGATAATAGGTAGCGAGTCCCACTAAACTCCTAATTTCCGTAACAGAGCTAGGCCTAACCCAATTCCTAACCGCTTCAATCTTTTGAGGATCTACCATTACACCTCATTTTGAAACTACATGTCCCAAAAATGCAACTGATTTCAACAAAAATTCACACTTTGAAAATTCCCTTTGTTCCCCAAGAACACCCAAAACAGTACAAAGATGGTTGGCATGCTCTTCTTCATTTTTCGAATAAACCAAAATATCATCAATAAAGACTATCACAAAGGAATGAAGAAATGGCTTGAACACCCCATTCATCAAACTTATGAAAGTTGCAGGCGCATTGGTCAAACCGAAAGACATAACCAAAAACTCATAATGGCCATAAGGTGTTCTAAACACCGTCTTGGGCACATCTTCTTGTCTAATTTTTAATTAATGGTAACCGGATCTTAGATCAATCTTTGAGAAAACTGTTGCACCTTGCAATTGGTCAAAGAGATCATCTATTCTAGGCAAGGGGTACTTATTCCAAATAGTGACCATATTCAATTGCCGGTAATCTATACACATTCTCATACTACCATCCTTTTTCTTAACAAACAAAACAGGAGCACCCCATGGGGAAGCACTAGGGCGAATAAATACCTTATCAAAGAGCTCTTGGATTTGGGCCCTTAAGCTCCCTTAATTCTGTCGGAGCCATGCGATATGGAGGGATAGAAATGGGATGAGTACCACGCTCCAAATTAATGCAAAAATCTGTATCCCTATCCGGAGGCATACCTGGCAAGTCATTAGGAAACACTTCACTAAATTCAGACACCACAGGAATAGACCCAATGGATGGAGCCTCAACCTCAACATCCCTAACATGAGACAAATATGTCAAACAACCCTGCTCTACTAATTTACTAGCCCGAATGGAGGATATAATCTTAGCTTGCTTAGGCCTGTACACCCCTTCCAACTCTAATCTTTCCCTTCTCAGAATTTCTAGAGTAACAGACTTAGTATTACAATTAAGCACAACATAATAGGGGGACAACCAAGTCATGCCTAAGATTATGTCAAAGTCAATCATATCCAAAATCACCAAATTAGCCCTAGTCTGAAAACCCATAAACACAATAGGACAAGCACTATAGACATGGGTGACTACGAGTGACTCTCCAACAGGGGTAGAAACACGAATTTAAGCATCAAGTATATCACAAATCATCTCAAAATCAGAGGATAATCTCACAGAAGCATATGAATAAGTAGAACTCGGATCAAACAACACATTAGCCATCCGGTCACACACAAGAATAAAGCTTGAGCTCACCGTGTCTGACGCCTCTGCCTCATTCTTGCCTGGAAAAGCATAACATTGAGCCCTATCATCTTGTCGAGCTACTTCCCTTCCTGGTTGTGCGTTACCCCTAATTCCATTACCGTTACCATTTCCTCTACCTCCACAGCCTCGTCGATTACCTCCTCACCCACCTTGTGGACATCCTCTACCATTATTACCATTCTCCGCGAGTACCACTGCTCTAGACTAATGTGGTTGCGTGGAATCTAACATACACGGATGGGGTAATCTCTCCTCATGTACCCAAATTCCCCACAGTTGTAGCAAATACGATCGCAAGATTGTATGCTGCCCATCGCAGGCATGACACTCTCACTATCCTGAAAATTATGAGATGGAGTTCACGAATAGTTACCTATAGAGGTGGGCATAGCAGACTGAATTGGCTTGGCTGCAAGTGTTGGCCTTCCAGACCCCTTAGAGTAAGAGCCTTGAAAGTTACCGGAATTCTTTGCTCTTTTTGCCCAAGCCTTAGCTTGACCGTCTCGCCTCACTCACCCCATCCACTTTCTTAACATACTCTGTCACCTCATTAAAGCTCCTCCCTGCAGAAGTGAAATGAATAGGTAATACTTGCAACTCAAAATTCAAACCTCTAATAAACAACTGGATCCTTTCCTTCTCAGTAGTAACCAACTACGTATCATATCTGGATAAAGCATGGAACTTGGCCTCAGAAGCAGCCATAGACATACCACCTTGCTCTGAAGCCATAAATTCATCCTTCTTACTATCTCTCAAGGTTCTGGGCACATACTTTTCTAGAAACAAAGCATGAAATTGGGTTCAAGTGAGTGGAGGAAAATTAGATGATCTGCACTCTATATAAGCTCTCCACCACTGCTTGGCCTCACCTTGAAGTTGGAAAGACACGAACTAAACCCCATGCTGGTGAACAATGCCCAATTTATGCAACATCTCATAACAGTCCAAGATAAACTCATAAGCATCTTCAATCTCAGAACCAAGAAATACTGGAGGCTTGAGCTTCAGAAACTTAGTCAACATATCATGCTCGTTTCCAGTCATCACAGAACCCAACAAAGGACAGAAGAAAGCATCGGAACCTACGTTTCCACCCGTCTTGGGCACAGTCCTAGTAACAAGAGGATTAGTGGGAGCTTGAGTTGCTTGAGAAGATGGAAGCACTCCAGGACCAACCAACTCTTTCAAGAATGCCATAATTTGTTGAGCCAACATCGGATCGATTGGAGGAACACCTGCAGTCTCCACTAGCACCTCTTCATCTTGTCCATTTTCCTCAACATCTTCAACATCCGCATTCTCCTCTATCTCCTCATTATGCTCAGGAGGGTTGTTATTCATATGCGCATTCTCAACAGGTACCTCATTTTCAGCATGCGCTACTCCTCCACATCTTCTACCCCTAGCTCTTCCTCTACCTCTTCCTCGACCGTGACCTCTCGCTGCAGATTCCTCAGCTGGAGCATTGACAGGAACTACGGGCCTGACATCGTTATACCTAGTATGAACCATCTGCGAACAGAAGAGTGAAGGAAGTTAGATACCAATTTGAATCGCCAGATACCAATTGGAATCAAGTCATAGCACAAAAGGAGACGAGAAAAATAGAGATTTCATCAAGTCATATAGCCTCTCAAATAAAAGTAAAGGTGTCCCCGTACCGTTCGGCGAGACTCTATCAGACTCATTTCGGTACATAGAGATCAACGAACCTAGGCTCTGATACCAACTTTGTCACGACCCAGACCATCGTGATTGACACCCACACTACAAACTGGTGGGAGAACCACTACTACAACCCAAACCAAGCAGTCAATCTAAAAACAGAGGAAATTAAGTTGCGAAAGCAAGTTAATTAACTAACAAATGTGGAAATTTAATACCTAGAACCTGAAAGTCAATGTACCAAAACATCTAAACAAATGATCCAAGTCTAAACAAGAAGGGATACATCCCCAAACTAATGAACTAATTAACTAACTAGAACGAATATCTATGTCCGGAAATGATGGACATAGGCGAAAGAGAATCCCATGGCAGCCCGGAAGAACTGTCTCACCCTTGAATTCGAAGCAATGATCATTGATCTTCTAAGTGAGGTATGTCAATAGTCGCGTGAAGATGCCTTGTACTCTACAAAAATAGGAGCAAGTGTAGAATCAATACACAACCACAGTGTAAGGGTAGGATCACACGGCTATCCCACTAGTGCAACATAAACAAGTCAAACAATATTATAATCTCATGCATATATATCAACATGTACAACATTATCAACATTTATGAACAACCAACAACTTCACATTGTATAGCACAACATTGGTCCTCTCATAGAACTCAAACCCAAACAGTTCGCTTGTCGGAACGTGGCAATCTGATCCCATATTTATGCCAAAACGTGGTAACCGATCCCATAATTATGCCAGAACATGGCAACCGATCCAATAGTTATGCCGGAACGTGGCAATCCGATCCAAGTTAGTCATGCCGGAACGTGGAAACCGATCTCATTCACACACCACAATCACAATCACAATCACAAGTTCATCATCAAGATCATACAATTAAGTAATGATTTCATGGCATTCATAATTCATCTATCTCATTTACAACAAGTGTGATCAACATTGCAACATTCATACGTATACAAGTATCATAATGAAGCAAGCACAAGCATACATCACACAATCATAGAATCACAACCATCACCTACCTTGAAACAAGCTTGAAACCCTAAGAAACATGATCCTTCCCTTTCCGGATTCGTTCTGCTTGTTCTTGGTCTACAAACAATCACAATAACATAGAAATCAACAAACAATCGCGAATTACCTGAATTACTAACAATTCCATGAACCCTAGATCAAACCCATGTTCCCAACTAACCAAAATAGGGTTGTTTTCACCATAGAATCTATAACAAAACTTCCCCCAACAATATTTACCCATTTTATTATGTTCTATGGATCGAAAATGGATTCGGGGAGTGAAAAGCTTACCTTTAGCCTCAAGAATGGTGACAAACGAATAGAAATAGCCTGGGGCCATTCCTTAGCTCTAAAACCAAATAAGGTCGTTTAGGGGTTTATTAACGACATTATGTCGCGTCTGGCCCGCCACAGCGGTCCTCATCCCATTGTAGCGGCGGCGCCAGAGTGATATAAAGTCCCACCGGAGCGGCACTTTTGAACCAGTGACCTCTTCATCTTTCATCTTCGATTCTAAGTCCCGTTGCACCCTCCACAGCGGCCACAATACCGCCACAACAACCACACCAGAGCAGCACAGATGCCCACCAAAGCAGCAATTTTGAAATAGAATGCTATTTAAAAAAATTCCAAACCCCATTTCACAATCCTCCTCTAACACACTACACTCAGAAATTATCCTTCACGCTAAGATCGATTCCCGGAGATCTACTTACCCAAATTCAATTCCGTAAAGTCGTATGGATTCGTTAACGAGTTACCTAACTACTAATGCACTCAAAACCAAAAAACAACTCACCCGATTATTACCATATTTCCCCACACCTCAAGGACTCTGATTTCGTCCAATTCTGGACAAGGTTAGGAAAATACAAATACTACGAAAAAGTTTTTCTGGCCCCAATTTTTCCGCGTTGGCATTTCTATAACGACGGAACCCGGTCGTTACAGTTCTACAAATAAAATTTACAAGAGAGATGATGTACATTACGATGATCATCCCATTTGGGGAACTGATTTATCGAATACTGGATCATAAATTTATAATACGAGAAACAAAATGATCATTCATTGAAAAGGTTGGCTTTAGTAAAAATTCCAGAAAACCATACTTTGGATGTGACATTAAAGACGTCCTTAAATGGAATGCATTAATGCAAGAATCTTGAGACTCAACCTTCCCCAAATATTATAGAATTGACATGTGATAACGACTTTAAGAAAGAAAAGAAATCAAAGGTGTCCAAGTTCTTGGTAAAAAATATCAATTTAAGAAAAGCTAGTGACAGATTATTATAAATAATAAGTTCACAACGATTATCGATGAAGTTCGTAGCTAATTTAAAAGTTTTTGTGTGTCTTAGGAGGAGCATTTTGATAGGGAAGACCTTGCAAGAAACAATTGTGGCCATATTTACCATATTGATTGCCCCAACGAGTGGAACAAGATCCAGAACACTTGCCCCATCTGCAGGAGAAAAGTGGTTGTTATTTGCTATTTCACATTGAGAATTCGTGCATTCCTTTGCACATTCACTACAACTAGTAAACTTATTTCAGGCCCAGTAACTTGATTTTTGTGGAATCTTTCTACATCATGTTATTTTGGCAAAGCTCAAGAAAGTTCAAGAAAACATCAAAACCAGAAATCGTTTTCAATCTTAGAACAATGGTCTTTTAGTTTTTCAATTTAGTAAGTTATATGTTTTTTCTTACTTTTTCGAAGCTAAACATAACGAAGTACTTATGTCTCATGTTTTTAATGGATGATATATGACATATTTGATTTTTATTGATATTTAATGTAGATTTTGAATCCCTTTTTTATTGTAACTGCATTATTTAGTTCATAATATAATTATTGATCTATATTGTCCAGTTTACTATGATATGTGCACTGGATAGTTTGCCTATCCTTGTACTATTAATAAAACATAATTGTGTATGTACTAATAACATAAAGCATACCGACATACATACAAAATTTTATTATGCTTTATTTATGATGTGATATAAGTTTCAAATTTATTATCTTAATTTTCTGACTTGTGTGCTTTCTATGTGAATACACCAATATGCATATCTATGTTTCTAACCATATAACTTTAGATAAACACGTGCATGTAAATCATTATAAGGGTGTAATATATGATAACGATGTATAGCTCTCTTTTATTCCAAAATATTTCAAAGTTTTTCTTCTCCCATTTTTTAAGTAAATTTTGTATTCCAAAAATGCCCTTAAATTTTAGGCAAATTTAGTGGAGTATGATATTAGAACAATATTTTTTTTCTAAAACTAGAGTATCCGTCTAAGTTATTTTACCCTACAAAATAAACTTAAAGTTATCATTTTGTTCTCCGAAAAACAAAAGATGGAGTGTTATGTGGGGCTTTAGAAATTTCTTATTATAATTTGTTCATGAATCGCTTTCTAGAAATTGAAACTCAGAATTATGACATCATGCGTAGATAGATTTAAGATTTAAGATTTGAACTAGATAAGTTAACCCTTTAAGTCTTTAAGATTCTTAATGCTAATCTCATTGTACATTTGAAAATATGTGTTCACAATTAGATATTCTTTTTGCATCTTTAATAGTTTTAGTTGTTTTTCACGTATTTATTTTTGTTTCATATTGAAAATAATGGGTTTAGTTGGACCTGTAGAACATATGCACTATATGCCTCTGATAACATGTCGTTAAAAATCATTTATCTTAAACTACAACCAAATAGGAAGATTTAGCTAGTGTCATCAAACATTGTCAAAATAAACCATCAGGGAACCCCAATTAGTAGAAGCTCAAATGTTACTACTGTTAGAAAATTATATGCATAGAGGAAACATGCAAGAATCTTAATGCTTACATGAATAATAGATCATCAAATCGTTTATGCTAGAACATATACAATTATGCAGGAACACATAAACTTGCTGAAATTTAATTCAAGAATTACCTCTTGAAGCGTGAGAAGATACCTTCAAGCGAATCCACAAGTTAGACAAATCTTTCTTCAAGTGAGTTTCCAATTTAGACAGATCTTCAAGTGAATCCACAAGATAGATAGCATCTATATAGTCTTCTACAATGATCCCAAATTCACATCTGAACTCTCTCAATACTTGTGTGGGCAACTATGAATAGAAACCTTCAATCTTTTTCTAGGTTAAGAGAATCCCTACTTATAGATATTTCTTCCCAATCCAAAAAGGAGAACAAAACACAATCTACTTTCCTCTACCATAAAAATACATGACTGTTTTCTTTCTAAAGGAAAAACTCATGCTAGTCTCCTCTTTTCTCCTTAGAAAAAAAGATTATGAGTTCTAGTTAAATATGGGCACTATAGGGACCACAAAATTAACTACTGCGACTTCCTATTATGGAAATAATTCCAAAGAATTAATTTTAATTATTCTTACCAGAATAAATTATAAATCATTTTACTAGAAATTCGTAATTGTACTCTATTTATATTTCAAAATTCCCTATTAAACACTTATGTAAGAATCCATGTTAAGATTGCCGATAGTAATCAATAAATTAAATTACTACGGAATTTAATTCAATGATTAATTTCCTTTAGAGCACTACTTAACTTATATCATGTGTCGAATTCATATATCTACTTGCAAGGTTTAACACGATGAAAACTTATAAGCTTATGAAAAAGGCATATCAATCAATCTATATAACGAGACATGGATTCCATCGACTAACTTATTGTTTCACCAATATATATTATTATCATCCAATCTACACGACATATTGGCCCATCTCAAGATCTCAAATTTTAAAAAATCAAAACGATAATTAATATATATAGATCATAATAGTTATATTAGGATTAAGAATATAAGTACACTTAATAGTTTAGAGAATATGTTTTTGTCAACCAGTCTAAAACAAATATCTTTACTCGGTCTCATTCAATACATACAAAATGCACTAGCACAAGAAGTTGGAACTATACCGTTCCCATAATCAATATAAATTACATGTAATCTTGTGTTACAATCGTACCGATGGCATGTCCAATTTCCATCCTACATTGTGAACAAAAAACATTATAATTATAAGAACTGGTGATTTAATCCTCTTTGTATAAGCTAAAACTCTACACCTTAAATCATTTACTATATAAGTAAACAGACACCATAAATGAATATATGATCTATTAAAACTGAATAAATATGTATTCTATAATAAATATTATATATTAAGATATGGTTAATAGTATATATCCCAACAATCTCCCACTTAGACTTTTAACCATCACAATTATTATAATGTACTATATCAAAATGCATGGTTAATACTATATACACTAATAGTCTCCCACTTAGATATTTAATCTTGAAAAATGTTAGAATACTATGTATAAACACATGATTAATATTATATACCCTAACAACCTCCCACTTAGACACTTAACTATACATTTACAACGATCACAGGCATTCATTATTTCTTATCGAAATAAATTTACCAAGCTATTTTCTCATGCAATTTTTTCTAGTAGTGCTTCGTCGTAACAAATAGATTTTGTACTAAATCTTGAGAGACCTTATCATGAAACCCTCTAATATTGTACTTCTTTTCAGGAGTTCTTTAGGAGTTCTATCATGAAAGTTCTCTCGAGCATACAAAACAAATCAATCTTCGCTATGATTCTCCCACTACGAGTAAGTAATACTACATTATCACACTTTCATGTTATTGAGTCTTAATATATTCTTCAAAATCTTTCGATATTGTAATATTAACAACTTTTTATGTAGCGTTCATTTCCTCAACATCACTCTCACTACTTGAGGTAGTAGTTTTCTTATGTCTAGTAAGGTTTCTCCCACTACTTAAATGCAATGGAACATCAGTTGTGATATACTAATTAGACGTTCATGAGCGTCTAAATTTATAATTGACTTATTTGTTATATCTTTGTTCAATTTCTGTAAAACTAGTTTACTTCTAGGAACATGATTTACTAAATGATCCTTTTCTAGATTTCAGAAAGTTGTATTAACAATTGCCTTATTTTCTTTAGGACATTATAATAAACCTTCTTTCATTCTTTAGGATATCCAATTAGCACACACATTATGTTCTTAATTCCAATTTTCTTATTCTCCCACTCAGCACATGTGCTGGACAATCCTATATCTGAACATATCACAGATTAGACTTACATCAAATTCAACTAGTTCTATAGTTGTTCAAGGTACTGATTTGAAAGAATTTGAATTCAGAATGTGATATATAGTTATTAGAACCTATCCCAAAAGAAACAAAATAACTAATAATAAGTCAATAATTAATCTTATCATCTTCATAAGAGTCTACTTCTTTTCTCTTCTACACCAATCTATTATAGAGTGTCAGGTGTAGACAATTAAAATGCAATTATTCTATAAGACAAGTGACTCATGGGCTTTACAGAGAGATTTACATCACTACAATCAGATTGTAGTAC
Source organism: Solanum raphanifolium (assembly GCA_036250405.1). Classification (NCBI taxonomy): domain Eukaryota; kingdom Viridiplantae; phylum Streptophyta; class Magnoliopsida; order Solanales; family Solanaceae; genus Solanum; species Solanum raphanifolium. Next base: position 29,354 of record JAJOOE010005190.1, read on the forward strand.
CTTTATATATTTTTCTTGATGCTATTTTCATGTGTCTTAAATATTTTTAGTTTATCAAGAAATTCATACATACAAAACATGAAAAAAATATTCATATCATGAGTAACCTTTTTGAAAACTCAGAATACTCAAATTCACCTCTTGCCCAAATGCTCATTTATTACACAAATCAGAATAGATTAATTATAACTTATCACTACCTCTTTTTCCTTTTTAAGAGGAAATGTCTCTTAGTCATTTTCCTTCTGAAAAAGACTCAAATGTTGGTAGTGACTGCACTTTCAATGAACAGTTATGTTCATCCATTAACCACACTCGAAATTCTATTCATAATAAATGACTTAGATGCTAGTGTACAGATAAGTTTCATTAAATTTAAAGGACATTTTCCCTTATGAGACAACTTAATATAACTCAATTCATTAGACATAATATGTAACACCTCGTATCCTAGATAGACCAAAATGCAAATTTTGAGAAGTTGCAGGTGCAACCCACAGTTGTTATCCACAGACCGTAGGTCAGACCACGGCCTGTGCTGGTGGTCCGTGGTTCACCATTGTAACCCCTCCCCAAACCCAGCTAAAAAAATTGGGTAAGTCTTGAACCACAGACAGACCCATAGTCCGTAGGTCAGACCATGGTCTGTGGTCTGTGTCCGTGGATCAAGACTCCTTTACCCATCCTTTGACAAAAACTACGGTCGACCAGCACGTACCGTCGTTCGATCCACGGTCCGTAGGTCTGATCGTAGCTGAGGGTCAGCAATCAGTTAGAGGAAAATTGCTGATTGGGTCAACTTAAGATGGTCATTACTCTTCACACAAAAGGAATTATGTATCCCATGACCTATGATATGATAGATAATTGAATCCTCTTTCCAACGCCACCAAGTTTGCTAAAATCTGACTTCCGAGTAAAAAGTTATGCTTTTTTTAGTGAAGCCCTGTCAGGCAGAGTTGATCGACGACCCCAATCTACGGACCATAGATTGAACTACGGCCCGTAGGTTCAATTCGTCGGTCACTCCGACAGCAATTAATTCAGGGGTCATTTGGTCTTTTCCTATTTCGTTGGACTCCTAAGATACGTCGTTTAGACCATATATCATGAGGTTTTAGTCAGTTTAAGTCTAGAAACATAACTAGAACTTATCTAAATCAAATCATTAATCAAAACTTAGAAAATTAGAACCAAGAGAGGAGAAAAAGGTCAAGAACCCTAGTTGAAGAAAGCAGCAAGGTTTAACCAGTTCCAGCCCCGAAATTGAAAAATTTCTCTGTGGAATTCGTCACCAGGTATGTGTGATTTCACTAGTGGGTTCCTTTCGCCCATTGGGTCCCTAGAATTCAGTCAGTTTCTTGATTCCCTTATTATGAATAGACCTAGGGTTTCTAGAATTACAGCATATGATCATGAATTAGTTATTAACATGTTGCAAATTAGATTATCACGTTATTACATCATTTCTCGCATGAATTTCAGAACCCTAGCAATGTATTTCTTTAGTTCTTGAATTACACATGGTAGGTCAAATATCTCAGTTATTCAGTTATACATGCATCAGTTATTAATGCATCATTATCAGATTAATTGTTACATTCTCAGTTTGCATGTTCAGTTTTGAGCTATCCAGTATTTTACAGAAATTCTGTCATAACCAGTTAACCACTTAATTTATTGGGAGTAGCATAATACCGAGTTAGACTAGGATTTAGCGTGCCCATATAGTCCGAGAACTACGAGCCACATAGGTGTAAGTCCCCTTTGTGTGCAACATCACTTTCATGATCACACCAGCATGACTCTATACCTCTGGCAGGGTATATTGGGTCCTCTCGATGGGGCATTTACATCGGACTCCACATTTAGCTCATGTGGTTTTATGTTGGTTATTAGTATCTCCCACAGTTTAGTCATATTCTATTGCATTGACCATTTATCAGTATATTTAGTATTTAGTCTCGGCATGTTATAAATTGTTCATTATATTCAGTTAGCTCAGTATTCAGTATCTATATCATGTTCAGATTATTTCATTGCTTTATTGCTTTGTTCAGTTATATGTTATTTTAGCTTTACTCTATCCTACATGCTCAGTACCTTTCAAGTACTGACCCATACGTGCGCTACATCTTCTCCTGATGTAGGTTCAGGTTCTCAGCATCCAGATCACGCTTAGATCGGTTCTTGATCCCCAGTTCAGCAGGATTAGTGGTGAGTCCTCATTCTCTGAGGATAATAGTCATGAGTTTCTTTTCAGTATTATTTTTAGTCTTTTAGTTTCAGTTTTGCTAGATCTAGTTGGGGGCATGTCCTAGCATTTATAGTCGGTTAGAGGCTATTTTAAGACATAGATAGATTCAGCTTAGTATTGAGTTAATATCTTCCTTGTATTAGACTCATCAGTTTTCATTTATCTCAGTTATAATATATGGGTATTCCCCATCTTTTCATCCTATGTATGATTTAGCTTCAGCATCAGTTTATTATCTTTAGTATGCTCATGATCATGCCAACACGGTTAGTTTGGGATCACTTGTGGTCCTAGGTCCCGTGTCCGTGTCTGTGTCTTGGGGGTAGCTCGGGGAGTGAAAACCTGCAGATAATATAACACCCCGTATCCTAAATAGACCAAAATGCATATTTTGAGAAATAGCATGTGCAACCCACGGTTGTCATCCACGGATCGTAGGTCAGACCACGGCCCGTGCTGGTGGACACACGGTCCGTAGGTCAGACCACGGTCTGTGGTCTATGTCCGTATGAACTACGGTCGACCAGCACGGACCATCGTTCGATCCACAGTCCGTAGGTTTGACCATAGGTGAGGGTCAGCAATCAGTTAGAGGAAAATTGTTGATTGCATCAACTTCAGATGGTCATACGTCTTAGCACAAAAGGAAATATATGTCCCATGACCTATGATATGATAGATAATTGAATCATCTTTCCAACGCCACCGAGTTTGCTTAAATCTGACTTCCGAGTAAAATGTTATGCTTGTTTTATTGAAGGCCCTGTCAGGCAGAGTTGATCGACGACCCCAATCTACGGACCATAGATTGAACTACAGCCCGTAAGTTCAATTCGTCCGTCCCTCCGACAACAATTAAGTCAGGGATTTTTGGTCTTTTCCTATTTCGTTGGACCCCTAAGATACGTCGTTTAGACCCTATATCATGAGGTTTTAGTCAGTTTAAGCCTAGAAACATAACTAGAACTTATCTAAGTCAAATCATTAATCAAAACATAGAAAATTAGAAGCAAGAGAGGAGAAAAAGGTCAAGAACCCTAGTTCAAGAAAACAGCAAGGTTCCACCAATTCCAGCCCCAAAATCAAAAAAATTCTCCATGGAATTTGTCACCAGGTATGTGGGATTTCACTAGTGGGTTCCTTTTGCCCATTGGGTCCCTAAAATTCAGTCAGTTTCTTGATTCCCTTATTATGATAGACCTAGGGTTTCTAGAACTACAGCAGATCATCATGAATTAGTTATTCACATGTTCCTAATCAGATTATCGCGTCATTACATCATTTCTCGCATGAATTTCAGAACCCTAGCAATGTATTTCTTTAGTTCTTGAATTACACATGGTAAGTCAAATATCTCAGTTATTCAGTTATACATGCCTCAGTTATTAATGCATCATTATCATATTAATTGTTGTATTCTCAATTTGCATGGTCAGTTTTGAGCTATCCAGTAATTTACAGAAATTCAATCATAACCAGTTAACCACTTAATTCATTAGGAGTAGCATAATACTGAGTTGGACTAAGGTTCAGCGTACCCATATAGTCCCAGAACTACGAGCCACGTAGGTGTAAGTCCCTTCTGTGGGCAACATCAGCTTAGTGATCACACCAACATGCCTCTACCTCTGGCAGGGTATATTGGGTCCTCTCGATGGGGCGTATACATCCGAGTTCACATTTAGTTCATGTGGTTTTATGTCGGTTATTAGTAGCTCCCACAGTTCAGTCAGATTCTATTGCATTGACCATTTATCAGTATATTCTATATTCAGTCTCAGCATGTTATAAATTGGTCATTGCATTCTGTTAGCTCAATATTCAGTATCTATATCATGTTCAAATTATTTCAATATTTTATTGCTTTGTTCAGTTATATGTTATTTCAGTTTTACTCTATCCTACATGCTCAGTACCTTTCAAGTACTGACCCATACGTGCGCTACATCTTCTCCTGATGTAGGTTCAGGTTCTCAGCATCCAAATCGCACTTAGATCGGTTCTAGATCTCCTATTCAGCAGAATCAGTGGTGAGTCCTCATTCTCCGAGGACAATAGTCTTTAGTTTATTTTCATTATTATTTTTAGTCCTTTAGTTTCAGTTTTGCTAAATCTAGTTGGGGCATGTCCCAGCATTTCTAGTCAGTTTATTATTGAGTTAATATCTTCCTTGTATTAGACTCATCAGTTTTCATTTATCTCAGTTATAGTATATGGGTATTCCCCATCATTTCATCTTATGTATGATTTAGCTTCCGCATTAGTTTATTATCTTTAGTATGCTCATGATTATGCCAACAGGGTTAGCTTGGGATCACTTGTGGTCCTAGGTCCCATGTCCGCGTCTCGGGGGTAGCTCGGGGCGTGACATAATACTAATAAAAAAACAAGCATCAATATACCACAAGAAATAAAATATTTATTAAACTCAATGATAGGATTGTTACAAACAAATATATTATATACTCATATCTTATCTAGTTAGAAACTGAAAATAATTCCTTCTAACATAAGGTACATTTACAGTGCATTCTTTGAATTAATATCTCATCTCTACCAAAAGAAAAGCTTAAGTAGTACTAAGTGGGTGCGTAATGTCTATTGAGAATATGAGATATAATACATTAAATATATCTTAATATTTTGAATAATCCTAAACAACAAAATTTAAGGCTCATTTATACATATATATTCATGCATCTCGAATAACCAATCGATAGGATTGGCGAAGTACCCATGCAATACACATGTACAATGAACAATTATTCACTCCATAAACTTATACAAACCTAACTCAGATGGAGAGTCTACTGTTAGTTTAAGACAAGTGAAAATCCTCTAGTAACATTGATTCAATCATATATTTCTCAGTTTAGGAGAGTTAATACAGATTATCAAAACTAGAGGATTAAATACATAGTGACGTGCATTAATTTCATCCGTTAGGGAGGAAGGGCTAAGCTAGCACATTAAATTAATCCTTCACTACTATTCAATCTTGGTAAACAAGGGAGGGGCCCCTCTAACCAAATATGACGAAAAACTCATATAACGATCCAAATAAATAATATTTCTTATTAGGTCGTGCTTATGAATCTATCAAATTTCAGATCAATCAGAGTCCCCTTTTTTGGAATTCCAAAACTATGATCAATTAGGTCGAAAAATATTGTTTGTCCAAAATAGAATTTAAGATTTTTCGTTCAGTAATTCCTATCACATATTATCATTTGTGAAATAGATATACTAATCAAGAACAAAGAACAAAATTCTAAAAACTCTGTACATTATCTGAGTATTATTTTCTAAAAATCAACATGTTTATGTATACATTGAATATTAAAATTGACAACACACCTCATAGATATCCATGTATCTTGAACGAAAATTTTTGATGAAAAATAACTACTCTTGCAACATACATTTGTGATGTCAGATATCCACTGCAACAAATTTAGATCAAAAGCTAACTTAGATGTAGAGTATATGTTATTTATACCAAGTCAATATCATTATCCCTAGATTCATTGATCCAATTTAAGATTACTCATATAAGGAGAGTCAACACAAATGATCAAAATTAGAGATTAAATTTTAAAAACTTGTATTAATTTCAAATGATATGGAGGAAGTTCTAAGCCAACACATGAACTTCATACTTCACTAAAATTTAGTCATGAAGACCATAGTGAACAATGTCAAACACCACTATATCATAGTCGAGTAGTTTTCATTAAAATTAATTTTCAGAATACAAAAACTATCTAAAAACATTATCTAAACAACCTCAAATTGTCAAATCACTTCATAACAATGAGTGTTTTTAATTTGATCGTTTCTGATGAGCCTACTGAATTTCAGATTAGTCGGAGTTCAAAAATAGTATTTATCTCAAACCTATGATAAAATTCATATTCAAATGATTTCAAGAAAAATAATCAGATATATATCCTTATCATATATCAATTCATGTTAACTCATCATGTGTAATCATGTACTACATATAACATAAATAAAATCGATAAAAAGAATGTCATTCGTACTAAATCACATTTTAATTCCAAAGAACGATTTTAAAATCATTTTAGCGACCTCAAAAAATCATAACCACATAGCAATGAGTACTTCTTACTAGGCCGTTATCCATGAACTTACCAAATTTCAGGTCAATTCGAGTTTTTAAAAACAATGTTCCAAAAGCTATGACCAAATTTAAATTCAAGTGATTTAAGCATCTTTAGAAAGTAAAACAATATGACCTACATTCTTATCACACATCAATTCATGTTAAATAACCATGTACAATCATATTCCAAATTTAACATAAATATAACTAATATAAAAAATGATCTTATCATATTCAAACCAAATTTTAATTTGACAAACTACTTAAAACTAATCTAAATGGTTTTAAATGGAACCTTCAAATTTCAAGTCAATCAGAGATCAAAAAATTTCATGACCACGTAAACTATGACCAAATTTGAAAAATAACTGTTTTTATAGGCATAGTTAAATATGAAAACAACTTGATTCAAATTTTATTCTCCTTTAATAATTATCTCATAAGCATAATCTTATGTGTCGTTCCTTTGATTAAGACACACAACACCTTTTTATCCCAAATTGTCCTCTCGATTTATGCACCCGGGAATTCAAGATATTACACTTTTACCTTTCATATCGGTGAAAACCTTTAATATTTATTATCATGAATTAATTAAGTGTTACTAGTATCTAAACTTTAATCTCCACTTGAGTAAACAAACTTTTACTAATATAATGTCACGACCCGAGCCTACACCCTGGACGTGGCCGGCACTCGAGAACCATTATTGGTCCCCAAGCGAACCCTCATCCTGGCTGACTACAAGCAGAAGACTAACTTAAGCATACAAAGCTTAAAATAGAATAAAATTCATGAAAAACTTAAATACAAGCTTTAACTCAAAAGAAAACTCTGAATAAAAATAAATTATTCAACTCGCCATAAAATAGGCAACTTAAGTTTTTAAAACATTTAACAAATTAAATGAACAGACTTGTGAAACTCTACAGTCTATTTATGAAGCCTCTAAATGACAAAATGGAAGTAGGGAAAAGACCCACGACTTCCTAACAACTGATATAGCTGAAAAGTAAATGAAATCCTCTAGAAGCAAGGAGGCTCACCATAGCTAACACGAACCCCATGTGCTATCAACAAAGCTCTTGTTGATGACCATGAATACTTGTATTTGTATAATGAAAAGGATGCATGCCAAATGACTCAGTACGTTGAATGTATGAGCATGTAAAGGGAATTGTAAAGCATAACATAAGCTTGAACTTGATAAAAAAAAAAAGGAAACATACTTACCTCTTTTCAAACTTACTCAACTCAAGGAATACTCAAGGATACTCAAAACTACTCAACTTACTCAACTCAGAAGAAATCAAGGATAAGATACTCAACTGAGAGGTTAGGTACTCAACTCAAATATATGATACTCGACTCTAGGTACTGAACTGTGGATACTCAACTCAATATAAAGCAACAATACACATGCAATATATGGAAAGGTTTTAAAACAATAGAAACCAACTCAGTGTATTGAAGAATACAATAACAACTCAATTTATATATAATAAAATATAATATAACTTTTTGGGAGTTTCTCTAACCGACAACCACCACTATGAGCCTAAGTGATGATACAACGTCTTTCCCACGCTGCCAGAACTGTCCTATACTTTGCCGTCATATAGGACGCCTTTACTAAGTGGATCTACTAGTCTATGCTAAAAAGCACTTAAGGAATCATCTAAAAAGTATGATCTTTTACAACCCATGATGGCTACATGGTTTATGGAGACTTGAGTTATCTGAATTCAAATTCGTGCCTTTATCGGTGCTCAATACTACTCCCAAAATACACACCTCATATGTTTAAAAATATAACTTTTTTCTTTGGTTTGAGATAATTACTTAAAACTTAGCTTAAAAGCTCTCTTGGAATCGATGTTCCTTTTCTTGCTCAAAACTCTTTGGGAAATCTCAGTTTCCTCTCATCTTTGAAAATATTTACTCTTCGGAATACTTATTTCCCATATATCATTTTAAAGAAAATAAAATTTACTTCTACTATTTACTCACCTTCAAAGCTTAAGTCTTATAACAAAGTTAAAACATTTGTAAAAGACTTCTTCAAATATGGTTGATGCCGAATTATGGACGTGAACGACTCAATGCAAGGTTTTCAATAACCATAGATAGAACTCAATACTTGGAACTCAAGAACTTGAATGATAATACTCATTTCAAGAGTGCTCAACTTAGAGGGTTCATGCGGAATTATGAGCATGAACTACTCAATTCAAGGACTCAAAGATACTTCTCATCTCAAGACTGTTCGACTTATAGGGTTCAGGCGGAATTATGGACATGAACAACTGAACTCAAGGACTTCATGGGTAACATGTAATAGTCCTATGATTAGAAATATAATCTCAGGAACTCAATACTCAAGACTTAGAACTTGAAGATACTACTCCTCTCAAGGGTACTCAACTGATAGAGTTAATGCGGAAGTTATGGACATGAACGACTCGACTCAAGGTCAAAATATCAATAAGGAACTTATGTATACGACTCTTATCATTCTTATACTTACTTACTAAAATCTTAACTCAAATCGATGATGGATCTCAAAGGATTCACAATTGAACTCAAAGGATTCCTTGAACTCTACTCTTAACTCTCTCTTGAATGTGAATTATGAATTCAAGAGTTATGGTTCATGATATGAAGGATCACATGATGACAAAGTAGACTCATGAATACATTCTCCTCACTCTCATACTCACTTGTTCGAGCCTTAAAACAAGTTGTTAGAAATTATAGACGACTCTTCAAAAAGACTCAAATAGACTTTCTCAAAATGTTCGAAAGAGCTCTCAAGACATAACTTTTAACTCTACCTTGAATTTGAAATATGGATTCAAGGGTTATGGTTTGGAATGTAGGAACTCTCAATGATTTAGGAGGGTTAAGATAGTTGATCATAACAACGGGCAAAGACCCAAATTAAAGAACACTGGTGCAACGCGGAGATGGAATTAAATTATTGGTCGCAAAAATAGTTTTGAGGCAGAGGACTCTGTATCCTCTCCGCGAAGAGGAAAGGGGGGTACTTTTAGAGGGACTGAATGTTTAAAACACGTCTGTGACGCGGAGCTGGGCAAATATGTTTGCCCAATCTTTTCTTCCTCTCTCAAACTCGAAGCAACTCATACCTACTGCAATTCTAAGGTCAAAATTTACGAATTCTTTTAACCCAAAAAAATTTCAGTGAAACCCACACAAAGAACTATCAATTAACTCATCTTATTCGCAAACCCTCGCCTATAGTACTCAATGAGAACTTCATTATCAAAGAACGAAGCACAAACCTCAAGAACTCAATTAGATTATCAATATTGGCTAAAACTCAAGAACTTCTCAAGAACTTAATAATTCAATATTAAAAACTAATTCAAGGATAAAATTAAACATGATTGGCATGAGGGCGAACAAACCCAACACTATGAAAGCATAAACACCTGAAAGAACCATCTTCTTGTAGAACTTGAAGGAAAATCTTGAAAGATGAACCCTAGCCTTAGAGTTTCTTGAATCTCTTGAGCGTAGAATTTTTGGAGTGGATGAGAGGGTTTGGTTTGAAAAACTGATTTTCTACACGTTTAGGGTAATTTAGATGACCTCCTAAGGGTTTTTAGGACTAAAATACCCTAAAGTAATAAGTAGAATGGGCTGGGAGTCGGAATGATTTTTCACCAGGCAGTGAGGTCCGTATTGGCTCCGTAACGCGGAGCTGCTGCCAGGTTTGGGCATCAATAGTAAACAGTCATAACTTTTTACTCAGAGCTCGGAATTTAGCAAGCTCAATGGAGTTGGAAAGAGGACACGAAGGGCTTTAATTTTCTATCATGTACCTCACCTAAATCATCCTGTACTAGTAGTTATGGTCGTTTGAAGTTGACCCAAAACTTAAGAAAAACTTAGGAATGACTTGAATGAACTCTCTTTGGTTCTTCTTGGAACTGAAGGTGCTACATCTAGTGACCTTAACAGTAAATACATTTTTCATTCCTTGGTAAAATCTCACTCACTACGAAGAATTCTTCGAGTTTCCGTTTGAAAATTTTTCTGGGGTGTTACATATACATTTATGTAGGACAATTTATACACGTTATATTGAGTATGTTCTATTGACTCAAATAAATAAACCACCTTAGTGTATCTTATTTATTAATCATAATTCTCAATTCATGTATTAATATAACCTTGCATATATATATATATATATATATATATAATGATGGCACCAATGGTTGTTACCGTTACTTTATGAATTATATATATTTCTCCTTTTCTTTTGAAGTTTTGGCAAAGTGAACAAAATAGTACAAGAATTTCCACTCCAAAAAATTAAGGAATTCTTTGGTTAAAACTATTTTTCAACAATCCACTTTTGTCGTCAAAACAAATAATTTCTTTTATAAAAAAACTTATTCTTGGCTAATCAAAAGGAACAAGCACATGTAGGTCAACTGTATCAATTATTTGACAAATATTACATATTAACTTTGCCAAAAAGTATTACAATCGTTGTGAACATTCCTGCCACCGACACATGCAATATAGCACTTCCTTTTCTGTCTTTTTATCAATTAATACGAATAAAAAAAACGTACTCATATACATAATCACAAATATGTATAACTAGATTAGGCTATCTATTTAGATGCAAACTTAGCTCTTGATGCCAATCTTTAGAAAATTATATGCACAACGGAAGCATATCAAAATCTTACTGTTTACATGAATAATAGATAACCAAATCGTTTGTGCTAGAACATATATAATTATGCTAGAACACATAAACTTGCTGAAATTTCATTCAAGAATTACTTCTTGAAGCGTGAGCAGATACATTAAAGTGAATCCATAAGTTAGATAGATCTTCCTTTAAGCGAATTCCCAAGTGAGACAGATCTTCAAGTGAATCCAAAAGATAGACAACAACTATGTAGTCTTCTACAATGATCCCAAATTCACATTCGAACTCACCCAATACTTGGGTGGGCAAGTATGAATAGAAATATTCAATCTTTTTCTAGGTTAAGAGAATCCCTACTTATAGAGATTTCTTCCCAATCCAAAAAGGAGAACAAAACACAATCTATTTTCTTCAACCAGCAAAATACACGATCGTTTTCTTTTTAAAAGAAAAACTCACGCTAGTCTCCTCTTTTCCATAAAATTACGATTTTGAGTTCTAGTTAAATATGGGCAATGTAGGGACTACAAAATTAATTATTGAGGCTTTCTATTATAAAAATAACTAGTAAAATTATACGCGCTTCGCGCGGGAATTTAATATCATAGAATTTATAAAATAATACTTAAAACATATCAGTAATTAAAACTAAAATACTATATTATCTTACATACAAGATTACGTAGTAACAAACATTAATAATGTAAACGGAAATGAAAATTATTACATCCTATCATTTATCCTTAACAACATAAGCATAAATTAATGATTGTCAAAATACATACCAGGATCTGTAATATAAGAAATGGTTTCAATGAGCCACTCAACAGGAGCAAAGTACACAAATATTTAATTGTGAAGAAGAAGACGTTCAGAATTTTCATTGTTTTAAAATGAAAGGAAATACATCTATTTATAGACAACAAAGGGTAATGTGAACAAATGTTTATTGTGCCTTATCGGAAAGGCTACAACTATTTGGAAAAGTTGCAACCCTTCGGAAAGGTCACAACCTTTGGTAAAACTCACAACTTTTCATAAAATTCGCAACTCTTCATTAAAATCGCAACTTTTCATAAAAGTCACAATTTTTCATAAAAGTCGCAACTTTTCATAAAAGTCCAACTCTTCATTAAAGTCGTAACTCTTTATTAAAGTTGCAACTTTTCATAAATTTCACAACTTTTCATGAAAGGGAAGGCTAGTTTGTAAATAAATAAATTAAAAGGGAATTCTTGTTTGTGGTGGCGCCACGTAGGCGGTCCTAAGGTTCTCTTTTATATATATACTAGGTAATTTTCCCGTTCTTCGTGCGGTCAGAAATAATAATTGCATTAAATATGCAAATAGTCCTTTGGTAATATCCATACATTATAAATAATGGAAAAACTAGGTTCTTAAAAAAAACTATTAGCAATATTCGTACATGAATTTGACTATTTGTCATTATCACATAACTCAAGAACCTCTAATGAATAAATTATTCGGGAAATAATAAATCAGTGATTCTTTAATCAACATTAAATTAAAAGAAAAATAAATAAGAAAGTAAGAATATAGATATATATATATATATATATATATATAAAGGTATTTCGTAAGAAAAAGAACACGTTTAAGTTGCATAGATTATATAATTGTGATATATGTCTCATGAAAGAATTCAAAAATGTGTTAACATATTCAAAAAAGAAATTACGCTTGAACATGAAAGCAATTATAACTTTTGAACATGCATAATGACTTCCTTCAATTGATAAGTGAGAAATTTCATATCTATGTAAAAATAGATGATATGTAAGCTTATATATAGTACTTTTAAATTATTGAAATATATATTAAGAAAATCAAAGCATGAATTCTTGGAAGTGAGTACAATAATTATTTTCTGTAAAATGAATATACCTACTATGTGGGTATATGTTCAATATAATCGGAGACAATAACTTTGAAGAAACATAAATAATAGAGTTTAAAACATGTATTCAAAAGCAACAATTAATATCATAAGCTTAACTTAATGACTGTAAAAATACATATCAGAATATGCAATAATAGAATGAAATAGAAAGGAAAAAATCGAGTCTACTAAATGCACAGTGTCCCCTTATGAAAAGTATTCCACTCTAATACCTATGGTTTAAAGAATCAGATCCTCTCAGGATGGATGATTTTATTCACCAACGTATTGATACAAAAACAATCGTGTCAGTAAGCCACTCAATAGGAGCAAAGTACACAAATATTTAATTGTGCAGAAGAAGAAGTAGTTTAGAATTTTTGTTTTTTTTTAAATGCGAGGAAATCCCTCTATTTATAGACAACAAAGGGTAGTGTGAACAAATGCTTATTGTGCCTTATCGGAAGGGTCACAACTCTTTGGAAATGTCACAACCCTTCGGAAAGGTCATGAATTTTCATAAACGTCACAACCTTTCATAAAAGTCGCAACTCTTCATAAAAGTAACAATTTTTCATAAAAGTCATAACTTTTCATAATATTCACAACTTTTCATAAATGTTACAACTTTTCATAAAAGTCGCAACTCTTCATAAAAGTCGCAACTCTTCATAAAAATCGCAACTTTTCATAAAAGTCACATCTTTCCATGAAAGAGGAAGACTATTTTTGGAAATAAATAAATTTAAAAGGAAATTCTAGCTTGAGGTGGCACCACATAGGCGGGAATTCTAGCTTGTGGTGGTGCCACATAGGCAGGCCTAGAGTTCTCTTTTATATAAATATATGATATACATTCCAAACAATTAATTTGAATTATTCTTACCATAATAAAATACCAACCATTCCAGTAGAAATTTGTAATTGCACTCCTCTATTTATTTTTCAAAATTCCCCATTAAACACTTGTGTAAATCTCCATGTTAAGATTACATATACTAATCAATGAATTAAATTACTGACGAATTTAATTCAATGATTAATTTCCTTTAAAGCACTACTTAACTTATTTCATGTGTCGGATTCAAAAATCCACTTGCAAGGTTTTGACACGATGAAAACTTATAAGCTTCTCAAAAAGTCATACCAATCAATCTCTATAACGAGACATGGATTCCATCGACAAACTTATTATTTCACCAATATATATTATTATCATCCAATCTACAAGACATATTTACCCATCTCAGAATCTCACCTTTTAATAAATCAAAATGATAAGTAATATATAAAGATAAAAATAGTTATATCAAGATTAAGAATATAAGTATATTTAATAGTTTAGAGAATATATTTTTGCCAACCAGTCTAAAACAACTATCTCTACTCGGTCCCGTTCAATACATATAAAATGCACTAGAATAAGAAGTTGGAACTGTATTGTTCTTATAATCAATATAAATTATATATAATCTTATGGTACAATCGTACCAATGACATGTCCAATTTCCATCCTAGATTGTGAACAAAAACTTTATATCTATAAGAACTGATGATTTAATCCTTTGTGTATAAGCTAAAACTCTACGCACTAAATCATCTACTATATAAGTAAACAAACACCATAAACGAATATATGATCTGTTAAAACTGAATAAACATTTATTCTATAATAAATTATATATCTTAAGATATGGTTAATAGTAGATATCCCAACAACTACTAATTCTCCCACTGATAAAAAAGGCCATCAACTAGTGGGCCTTCCAAGTAGCTCAAATTTAGAGAAGAAGATACGTAAGAAAAATGAGTAGAGAAGATCACTTGAGAATCATCCTAATGGGGGTATATTTTAAGCTATCGTATTTTTATCTTGATGAAATCCTTGGATTTCTCTTAACTCTATGTGACATGTCTCGTATGTATAGAAAATTCGAAGATGAGGAACTTAAGTGAGATAGATTTGGATAGTTCTATAGTTAAAAAGTGTAGGAGAGATGATGTAAGTTATGAAGACAATCCAATTGGGGGCACTGTTTTATCAAACCGTTGGATAAGAAAAGGTTAGTGATATATATAAATAGAAGCAGGAAAAGATTGATTCATTGAAAGATTTGGCTTGAGCAAAATGTCCGGAAAGCGATTCTTTGGATGTGACACTATAGACTCCCTTAAGAGGAAATAGAGTGAATGCTAGAATCCTAAGACAAAACCTCCCCCCCCCCCCCTCCAGATATTATAGAGGAGGTATGTGATAACACTCTAAGAAAGAAAAGAAAGCAAGGTCTCCATGTCCATGGAAAAAGACTTCAGCTGAAGAAGAGCTAGCGAAAGAGCTGATGGAAAGAGGGAGAACCAGTTTGACAAGATCTAGATTACATTGTGTCTCAGCATAGTGTAGATGCTCATCAAGATTCTTCAAAAAGGAATTTGTCTATTTTGGAACCTTTTATTGAAGCCACTTCAAGCTCTTCTAAAATTTCTTGTTCACATAAGAACTGACTAAAAATGAAAATTAGCGATCGGTAAATTTTATAGCTAAACAACAAAATCCATTTCTAATCCTATTTAGTCACAAATTATTATAAAACTTTGTTACCTACGAACATTTTAACAAAGGTTAACGACGAAGTTTGTTGCTAATTCGAACTATATACAATGGAACCAATACGATAACCTGAAAGTCATTAGTACAAAGGTGTCTACTATTAACAAATGCAAGTCCCATTAGTGGAACACAAAATGACGTCTCAATGGCAAAAGACTAGCTAACATATATAGAGAAGGAGAAAGGCTGGTCCAAAATCTTCACCATCTGCACTATGCTGAGACACAGTGTAATCTATATCTTATCCGACTCGCTCTCTCTTCTTAGTTCTACCTTTTCCATCAGTCCCTTCACTAGTTCTGCTTCTATTGAAGTCTTTTCACATGGAATTGGAAACCTTTGCCTTCTTTTCTTTAATACGACCGTTATCGCATGTCTCTTCTCAAATATTTTGGAGAGGTTGTTTCTTAGGATTCTGACATTCACTCCATTTCTTCATAATTAACGGAGTCTTTAATATCACATCCAAAAATGACTTTCTTGTTTTTTTGCTAAAGTCAAAATATTCAATGAATCAACCTTTGGCTGCTTGTGTTTATATTTATCTCTTACTTTTTCTGATCTAGTGCCTAGAAATCTTACCTTGCTATCAATACCAAGCAAACTATCCAAGCATTCTTTGATTTTTTTGGAGTCTTTTATTATTTGCAACTTGAATTCCTTCACCTCCAACATATTTTTTCTTAAGGTAATCCCAAATTTCTGTTGGTGATGGGAGAAATATAATTCTTTTTAAAATAGTTGTTGAGACTACAACAAACAGAGTATCTTTCGTCGTGGACTTCATGATTTTCTTTTCCTTGTGACTCTTGAATTGCGCTTTGGTGAGATTATTTTGTAACGAATTAATTTCATAATCCTCTTCCACTACTTCCTTCCTAAAGATCAAGGGCCTCCAAGTAATTTTCCGTTCTCACAACTCATAATTGGTAATTTTCATTTCTAAAAAAAACATGAGTTATTCATGAAAAACTATTTTTGAAATACATCTCTTCATTGAAAGGTCCCTTCAGAAAAATAACTCTAGATCCCACCTATCAGATTTTGAAAGAAAATAAATGTAGGAAAATAACAATGGAACAAATGTTGAACGATAAATTATGTATTACACCATAGAACTTTATATTATTGATGACTATCAAAAGACATGTATTTACTGACTAAAAGCCAAACTGAAATAGAAATCAACTCCTAAATACTAGGTGGCTAACTTAATTGAATTATTGCAACAGGAATATTTGTAGTTCAAAATCAAAGATTCAACATATATACAAAAGATTCCAAGGCCTTCAATCTTGAACCTTATATGTACAACTCTTAAGCTTCTACATTATTGTCTTGCAGCCATATTGAGAAAGCTTGAAGAGCGCGAGTATCAGCTTTGTGATGCTTTTGAGTAAACTCATGGAGAGCAGGCCATGTGAAGTTTGTATATAGTCGAGGGTTGTTAGTGTCCACCATTCAGTTGGTGGACTCACCGGCCACCTTTTCTTTATCTGGACAACGAAAGAAAGCAAGTGATTTTCTAGGGGTCTTGTTGTTAACCAATGCTCTATGCAAACAACTTTTGTGTCTACCATTCGATAGGGCCTGTAAAAGGACAAACACCAAATATGTTATATTCAATTTCTAAGTCTAAGAACTCATGATGTATATCATTGCGCGTCATGTGGAAAGATATTATAATGTTTTTCACCAAAAAAATGTATTATTTGTTCAATTGATTATGTTTATATTATTTGAATGTAATACATAATACATTAGCTTATTATATAGTACTAGTTTGTAAATTTTATTTCCATAAATGTGTCGCCTATGTTAACAACAAAAGCATTAAAATTTGGACGAATGGAGTACCATTTGTTGTTGACAAAAACCTAAAGTCCTGACTTGAATTGAGGCATAATACATAAAATATTGAATTCAATAAATAGGATACATAATTTAATAAGATACAAAATTTTGATGTATTTGTTGTAATTTATGTATCATAAATTATTATTTCTATGTAAATTTAATAAATATGATATATAAATTATTAGGATACAATAATTTTGATGTAATAAAAATTAACATTTCCTGAATCTCAAAAAACTCTTTAAATTAATAAATAATTATTTATCTATTAAATTATACATGTAACAACTAATAATATTTTGTAGTCTCACCTATATTAATTTAATGAGTTTTACTATAGTATTATTTTAAGAATAAAAGTTATTTGTAGCTATATAAGGAAAATCAATTGGAAAAATTCATCAAATATCCCTACCTATGATTATGCTATATAATGTGTAGATATGTCTATGTACATTCAATAAAAAAAATTATACCCCAATTTTAAGCATTATTGAGCCATTCTTAGCAAACTGCTTGGACCCATTTTTGATATTTCAAAGCTTTTTATGGAAAAAATTTCAAACTCTGATTTGAAATCTAAGGTCAGACATATCTTTAAAAATATTTACTTTTTTTAAATTTACTTCAAAATATATGAAAACTCTCTAGCCACAAAATTAAGCACTATTATGCACTTCCCAACAAACTGTTCCGACACATTTTTAATACTTAAGAACTTTTTAAGGAATTTTTAAAAAAATCTATGGTCAAACATATGTTTGAAAGTATTTCCTTTTTAAAAATCTTATTCAAACAATATATGAACTTCTATCGAAATTTTAAGCATACTAAAGCTTGAAGGGCAATCAGGTTCACGTGAGAAAGATTCATCTGTTGTTTCATCAGAAGACGATGAAGAATGGGAAACTCTTGGACCAAAGAACAAGTCTATAGTCACTAGAACTTAGGACTTCGTTCCTTCAAACATGAGTGCCATTATTGGGGGGGGGGGGGGGCGCAATTGAAGAGCCTTGTAAAATTGAGAGGGAACAAAGCCTCTGCAATAGTTAAAGCATTTTTGGTATTCTATCTTGATATTTCATACGAAGCTATTCATAACATTTAAGATGCTCTCCGCCTATTTTTTGTCCCTGAGACACTCGAGGGATATAAAACTATAGTAGGAATGTTTGGAGTGGCTACTGCTAGGAAATCCATCAGCATACAGACACTTCCTAAGATGATGATTTTACACCTAAAGAGGTTTGGTGATAGAAGCTATGGAGGTGCCAAATTGCACAGGTTTATGCAATTTGGTACTTCCATAGCTTCCATAACCAAACCGCTTCAACATATTAGGAAATGTTTGTATGCTGATGGATTTCATAGCAGTAGCCACTCCAACCATTCCTACGGTGGTTCTATATCCCTCGAGTGTCTCAGGGGCAGAAAATAGGCGGAGAGCATCTTGAATGTTATGAACAGCTTCGTGTGAAATATCAAGATGGAATACCAAAAATGGGTGAACTATCGCAGAGGCTTTGTTCCCTCTCACTTTTACAAGGCTATTCAACTCTCCCCCGCCCCCCCCCTCCCCCCCGCCCAAATAATGGCACTCAAGTTTGAAGGAATGAAGTCTTGAGTTCTTGTGACTGCAGACTTGTTCTTTGGGCCAACAGTTTCCCATTCTTCATAGTCTTCCTATGAAACAACTAACGAATCTTTCCCACTTGAACCTGATTACCCTTCAAGCTCTAGTATGCTTAAAATTTGGATAGAAGTTGATATGTTGTTTGAATCAGATTTTTAAAAAGGAAATGCTTTCAAAGATATGTTTGGCCATAGATTTTGAAAAAAAGTTCCCTAAAAAGTTCTCAAGTATAAAAAATGGGTCCAAACAGTGTGCTGAGAAGGGCTTAATAGTGCTTAATTTTGTGGCCAGAGAGTTTTCATATAATTTGAAGGAAATTTTAAAAAAGGAAATATTTTAAAGATATGTTTGACCATAGATTTCAAATTAGAGTTGGAAATCTTTTCCTTAGTAAGCTTTGAAGTATCAAAAATGGGTCCAAATAGTTTGCTAAGAATGCCTTAGTAATGCTTAAAATTGGGATATAATTTTGGTACAGAATGTAACATATCTACACATAATATAGTAGAATCATAGGTAGAGATATTTAATGAATTTTTCCGATTGATTTTATTTAAATAGATTTCCTTATACAGCTACAAATAACTTTTATTCTTAAAATAAAAATATAGTGAAACACTATATTAATATAGGTGAGACTACAAAGAATTATTAATTTGTCGATGTATAATTTAATAGATAAATTAATATTAATTAATTTAAAAAGTCTTTTGAGATTCAGGAAATGTTAATGTTTATTACATCAAAATTATTTTATCCTAATAATTTATGTATCATATTTATTGAATTTACATAAAAATAATAATTTATGATACATAAAGTACAATGAATACATCAAAATATTATATCTTATTAAATTATGTGTCCTATTTATTGAATTCAATGTTTTATGTATTATTGATACGTCCAAATTTACACCTCAATTAAGAGATATAAACAGTCGAAGTCAATTTATAGAACTCAATGTGAGTTGAGATTGATCCCACAGAGAATTTCTTTACAGAAATGATTTCACTGTCGCGTTTTACCCCAAATGTCGTTATTATTTCCTAAATAAACAATTAGGAAAGTAAAATTGGGTTTAGCATTAATGCTTCGGTAACCAAAATTTCAAACTAGATTTTAACTCAACAGTTGACAAAATATCAGTTTTGAAGTTGTTTCAATAATTTAACTAAAACTCGGATTGTGTTCCCCATAACGTTGCGTCTAATGTTCTTCCATAATTGAGTTTCAAGCAACTTACTGCTACAAACTATATGCGAGTTAGCTATATCTGACACTTCTCAGCCTCCTTAGATAATCTTCACTCAAGTCCTCTCGGTCCTAGAGTGTTACACGATTTACCCTCGCCTACAATGGTGTTAAGGTTGTTTTCTCCTGAACTCAAACTTTGATTCCATTTCGTTAGATTAGTTTAGATTTTTCCTAACTATCATTTTTGTCTGGAACTAATGACAGATACATGCTCATTCTATTGAATGCATTCAACTGAATACATGAATAACGAAAACTAAACTACAGTTTGTAACCACAAATTGCCTTCCACTTGTTTAACGAAATCACAATTAGAATTTCGTCATGGATCCCACAACCCCCATTGTGGTGTTTAGCCACTCATGATTTCACGTAAATGTTCAGAAATATAGAATGAAATCATCTTAGAAAGTACTTGCGAGAATAAGCAATCAAAAACTACTTTGATATTTCAAGAACCGGAAAATCGAACTTCAAATTTAATTCAATATCCAAAAATCGAAAACCAAAAGATATGGATAATGCAAACTTGTTTGTCTTTCCATGAATGATAAGATAAAACATAAAAACGACCTAATTAATTCAAATAAGTGTTTTAAAAAGAGCCCTACTTGAAGTAGGACTGAACTGTCGGGCCCTTTCACGGACACTTCCACGACCCGTCAAGGGCTTCACAGTCCGTGAAGCCCTCTGTGGTCTTCCATTGGAACTCCCCAAAAGTGGGTCTTCAACAATTGACACTGGAAATTCTTCATGATCATCATGACATACCGTAATGAGGACCACGGTCTGTGGGGTTTTCCGTGGTATTCACTTGGTCGAAACTGCATTTCAACTTCTTACCACTTAAACACTTGATCCACTTCACGATCAATACCACGGATCGTGACGATGACCACAGCCTGTATAGGTGCCCGTAGTCTTAACCTGGCCACGATCAATTTGTAACTTTCTTTGCCCCTTCACTAGTTCATTACCACGACATGCACCACGGGTCGTTGTAAGGAACACAACTCATGAAGTCGTTCGTGGTCTTCACTTAGTAAATTTTCTCTTCAACTTTCTAAAGCTCCTTTACTGTCTCAATACCACAACATGCACCACGGGCCATAGTGATGACCACTGCCCATAAGGTCGTCCATGGTCTTTACTACTAATTTCACCGAATTTTCATCTTTGCTACCTTCTTTCACTTCCATTTGTTTCACCTGTACAAACACTACCAAACACATTATATCCACATAAATACACTCGATTCTAGTATTAATCCTTAGTTTTCAAGCATCAAATGTGCCAAGATTTCGTGGCACATCAATTATGCCTCAATTCAGGACTTCAGGTTTTTGTGGACAACGAATGGTACTCCGTTCGTCCAAATTTTAATGCTTTTATGGTTAACATAGGCGACACATTTATGGTAAGAAAATTTACAAACTAGTACTATATAATAAGCTAATGTATTATCTATTACATACAAATAATGTAAATATAATCAATTAAACAAATAATACATTTTTTTGGTGAAAAACATTATAAGATCTTTCCACAGGACGGGCAATGATATACATCATGAGTTCTTAGACTTACAACTTGAATATAACATATTTGGTGTTTGTCCTTTTGTAGACCCTATTGAATGGTAGATACAAAAGTATCTTGCATAGAGTAGTGGTTAACAACAAGACTCCTAGAAAATCACTTACTTTGTTTCTTTGTCTAGACAAAGATAAGTGGTGAGTCCACCAACTGAATTGGTGGACTACAACAACCCTCGACTATATCCTGACTACAAATGTACCGCTCGTCTTGAGTTTACTCAAAAGCATCACAAAGCTGATACGAACACTCTTTAAGCTTTCTCGATGTGGCTTCAAGACAATAATGTAGAAGTTTAAGAGCTTTACATGTGAGGGTCAAGATTGAAGGCCTTGGAATCTTTTGTAGATATGTTGAATCTTTGATATACAACTACATATATTCATGTTGCAATAATTCTATTAAGTTAGACACCTAGTATTTAGGACTTGATTTCTATTTGAGTTTGGTTTTTAGTCTGTAAATACATGTCTTTTGTTAGTCATCAATAATATAAAGTTCTATAGTGAAATACATAATTTATCCTTCAACTTTTCTTCCATTGTTATTTTCCTGCATTTATTTTCTTTCAAAAACTGATAGGGGGGATCTAGAGCTATTTTTCTGAAGGGACCTTTGCGTGAAGAGATGAAGTTCAAAAAATGTTTTTCCTGAATGACTCATGCTATTTTTAATAATGAAAATTACCAATTATGTGTTGTGACAACGGAAATTTGCTTTGAGAACCTTGATCGGAAGGAAGCCGTGGAAGAGGATTATGAAATTAATCTGTTACAAAATAATCCAACCATAGCGCAAATTAAGAGTGACAAGGAAAAGAAAATCTATGAAGTCCACGATGAAAGCAACTTTGTTTGTTGTTGTCTCAACAAATATTTTAAAGAAAATTATATTTCTTCCTCTCCAAAAGAAATTTCGAATCATCTTAAGAAAGAATATGTTGGAGGTGAAGGAACTCAAGTTGAAAAGAATAAAAGACTCCAAGAAAATCAAAGAATGCTTGGATAGATTGCTTGGTATTGATAACAAGGTAAGATTTCTAGGCACTAGATCTGAAAAGGTAAGAGATATATATAAACAAAAGTAGCCAAAGGTTGATTCATTGAACAATCTGACTTTAGCAAAAAATCTAGAAAGTCATTCTTTGGATGTGATATTAA
Source organism: Solanum raphanifolium (assembly GCA_036250405.1). Taxonomy (NCBI): domain Eukaryota; kingdom Viridiplantae; phylum Streptophyta; class Magnoliopsida; order Solanales; family Solanaceae; genus Solanum; species Solanum raphanifolium. The sequence continues at coordinate 52,444 of JAJOOE010005190.1, forward strand.
AGACACCCATAATTAAGAGGAAATGGAGTGAATGCCAAAATCCTAAGAAACAACCTCCCCTAAGATACTATAGAAGAGACATGTGATAATAGTTGTAATAAAGAAAATAAGGCAAAGGTTGTCACGACCCGGGAGCACCCCCAAGTCGTAACAAGGCGTACTCGACCCCGAAGGGGTCTTATACAAGCCACATAGTCATTCATTGCATTCAATAATGAAAATAGTGCGGAATAATAAAAAAACTTATTTACATCCACACA